>CAKJTW010000010.1:33232500-33530000 GCA_917880005.1 Nanger dama | reverse complement strand
TCCAGGAGTCTCCAGTGGAGGCATGGGTCGGTGGTGGACTGCTATAGGGTTGGGGGCACTGGGTGTAGCAGTTTGTGCATGGGATCTTTGCAAGGAGGTTGCCATTATCTTCATTACTTTCACCATAGTTTGGCCCAGGTAAGTAACAGGGAAGGAACACAGCCCCACCCATTAACAGAAAATTGGATTAAAGATTTACTGAACATGGCCCTGTTCATCAGCACAAGCCCCAGTCTCCCCTTCAGTCAGTCTCTCCCATCAGGAAGCTTCCCAAGCCTCTGATCCTTCTCCATCAGATGGCAGACAGACTGAAAACCACAGTCACAGAAAACTAACCAATCTGATCACTTGGACCACAGCCTTGTTTAACTCAATGAAACTATGTGCCATACTGTGTAGGGCCACCCAAGATGGACGGGTCATGGTGGAGAGGTCTGACTGGAGTGGTCTCCTGGAGAAGCGAATGGCAAACCACTTCATTATTCTTGCCTTGAGAACCCCATGAACAGCATGAAATAAAAAAAAATAGGACACTGAAAGATGAACTCCCCAGGTTGGTAGGTGCCCAATATGCTACCGGAGATAAGTGGAGAAATAACTCCAGATAAAGAATGAAGAGAGGGAGCCAAAGCAAAAACAACACCTAGTTATGGATGTGATTGGTGACAGAAGTAAAGTCTGATGCTGTAAAGAGCAATATTGCATAGGAACATGGACAGTTAGGTCCGTTAATCAAGGCAAACTGGAAGTGGTCAAACAGGAGATGGCAAGAGTGAACATTGACATTTTAGGAATCAGTGAAATAAAATGGACTGGAATGGGTGACTTTAACTCAGATGACCATTATGTCTACTACTGTGGGCAAGAATCCCTTAGAAGAAATGGAGTAGCCACCACAGTCAACAAAAGAGAGTCCAAAATGCATTATTTGGATGCAATCTCAAAAGCAACAGAATGATCTCTGTCTGTTTCCAAGGCAAACCATTCAATATCACAGTAATCCAAGTCTATGCCCCAGCCAGTAATGCTGAAGAAGCTGAAGTTGAACGATTCTATGAAGACCTACAACACCTTCTAAAACTAACACCCCCAAAAGATGTCCTTTCCATTATAAGGGAATGGAATGCAAAAGTAGAAAGTCAAGAAATATCTGGCATAACTGGTATTTTGGCCTTGGAGTGCAGAATAAAGCAGAGCAAAGGCTAATAAAGTTTTGCCAAGAGAGCTCACTGGTCATAGCAAACACTCTTTTCCAACAACACAAGAGAAGACTCTACACATGGACATCACCAGAGTGTCAATACTGAAATCAAGTTGATTATATTCTTTGCAGCCAAAGATGGAGAAGCTCTATACCGCAACAACAACAACAAAAAGACCAAGAGCTGACTGTGGCTCGGATCATGAACTCCTTATTGCCAAATGCAGACTTCAATTGATGAAAGTAGGGAAAATCACTATACCATTCAGGTAGGACCGAAATCAAATCCCTTATGATTATACCGTGGAAGGAATTAGATTCAA
Organism: Nanger dama; assembly: GCA_917880005.1. Classification (NCBI taxonomy): domain Eukaryota; kingdom Metazoa; phylum Chordata; class Mammalia; order Artiodactyla; family Bovidae; genus Nanger; species Nanger dama. The sequence continues at coordinate 33,528,476 of CAKJTW010000010.1, read as the reverse complement.
GGGATTAGATCTGAAAAACAGGATGCCTGAAGAATGACAAGGATTAAGACCATCCCCAAGAGAAAGACATGTAAAAAGGCAAAATGGTTGTCTAAGGAGGCCTTACAAATAACTGTGAAAAGAAGAGAAGCAAAGGAGAAAAGGAAAGATAAAAGCATCTGAATGCAGAGTTCCAAAGAATAGCAAGGAGAGATAAGAAAGACTTCCTCAGCAATCAGTGCAAAGAAATAGAGGAAAACAAACAGAATGGGAAAGACTAGAGATCTCTTCAAGAAAATTAGAGACACCAAGGGAACATTTCATGCAAAGGTGGGCTCGATAAAGGACAGAAGTGGTCTGGACCTAACAGAAGCAGAAGGTATTAAGAAGAGGTGGCAAGAATACACAGAAGAACTGTCCAAAAAGATCTTCATGACCAAGATAATCACGATGGAGTGATCACTCACCTAGAGCCAGACATCCTGGAATGTGAAGTCAAGTGGGCCTTAGGAAGCATCACTATGAACAAAGCTAGTGGAGGTGATGGAATTCCAGTTGAACTGCTTCAAATCCTAAAAGATGATGCTGTGAAAGTGCTGCACTTAATACGCCAGCAAATTTGGAAAACTCAGCAGTGGCCACAGGACTGGAAAAGGTCAGTTTTCATTCCAATCCCAAAGAAAGCCAATGCCAAAAAATGCTCAGACTACCTCACAGTTCCACTCATCTCACACACTAGTAAAATAATGCTCAAAATTATCCAAGCTAGGCTTTAACAGTACATGAATCACGAACTTCTAGATGTTCAAGCTGGATTTAGAAAAAGCAAAGGAACCAGAGATAAAATTGCCATCATCCGCTGGATCATTGAAAAAGCAAGAGTTCCAGAAAAACATCTTCTGCTTTATTGACTATGCCAAAGCCTTTGACTGTTTGGATCACAACAAACTGTAAAATTCTTAAAGAGATGAGAATACTAGACTACCTGACTTCCCTCTTGAGAAATCTGTATGCAGGTCAGGAAGCAACAGTTAGAACTGGACATGGAACAACAGACTGTTTCCAAATAGGAAAAGAAGTATGTCAAGGCTGTTTATTGTCACCCTCCTTATTTAACTTATATGCAGAGTATATCATGAGAGATGCTGGGCTGGATGAAGCATAAGCTGGAATCAAGATTGCCGGGAGAAATATCAATAACCTCAGATACGCAGATGACACCACCCTTATGGGAGAAAGTGAAGAAGACTGAAGAGCCTCTTGATGAAAGGGAAAGAGGGAGAGTGAAAAAGTTGGCTTAAAGCTCAACATTCAGAAAACTAAGATCATGGCATCTGGTCCCATCACTTCATAGCAAATAGATGGGAAACAGTTGAAACAGTGGTTGCAGTGGTTGACTTTATTTTTTTTGGGGGCTCCAGAATCACTACAGGTGGTGACTGCAGCCATGAAATTAAAAGACACTTGCTCCTTGGAAGCAAAATTATGACCAACTTAGACAGCATATTAAAAAGCAGAGACATTACTTTGCCAAAAATTCCATCTAACAAGAGCTAGGTTTTTCCAGTAATCATGTATGGAAGCGAGAGGTGGGCTATAAAGAAAGCTGAGCACCAAAGAACTGATGCTTTTGAACTGTGGAGTTGGAGAAGTCTCTTGAGAGTCCCTTGGACTTCAAGGAGATCCAACCAGTCCATCCTAAAGGAAGTTAGTCCTGAATATTCATTGGAAGTACTGATGTTGAAGGTGAAACTCCAATACTTTGGCCACCTGATGGGAAGAACTCACTCATTGGAAAACACTCTGATGCTGATCAAGATTGAAGTTGGGAGGAGAAAGGGACGACAGAGGATAAGACATTTTAATGACATGAGTTTGAGTAAACAAACTCCAGGAGTTGGTGATAGACGGGGAAGCCTGATGAGCTGCAGTCCATGGGATCGCAAAGAGTCAGACATGACTGAGTGACCAAACTGAACTGTACTGAACCACCAGTGAAGCCCAAATACTGTAACACAATGATCAGAATAAACCTGGATAAGTCATCTGTCAAATGTCTTTACAAAAAAAAAAATGACACGGCTTCCACATCTCAAATGTACCATGAAATTTTTCAAAATTCTCTCTATTTTAAAATATCAACCTTTTCCCCATTAACAGGGACACTTTGTTCTGTACTCTTTAAAAGAAATATGATGTTGTGTTTGTGGGAGTGTAAATGCTTCTGGCAAATATGCTCCCCACTCTTAGACTTGGGGGAAAATTACACATACCGCTCTCTGAGGTCCATATAAGGTATGGTGTGAAGAGTGCCTCCCAATCCCTCAGAATGTAATTATTGAGCAATATTGGGTGTCACCATTGATCTTGTGAGCAAAACTGCTTAAAGCACTTTGTGTGTATATGAGTCATGACTGCTAAGTCGCTTCAGTCGTGTCTGACTCTGTGCGATCCCATAGACAGCAGCCCACCAGGCTCCCTGACCCTGGGATTCTCCAGGCAAGAACACTGGAGTGGGTTGCCATTTCCCTCTCCAATGGATGACAGTGAAAAGTGAAAGTGAACGCGCTCAGTCGTTTCCGACTCTTAGCCACCCCATGGACTGCAGCCTACCAGGCTCCTCCATCCATGGGATTTTCCAGGCAAGAGTACTGGAGTGGGGGTGCCATTGCCTTCTCTGGATTCATGACTAGATGCAACCAAATTTTTCACGAAGCAGATTTTTGTCTGACAACAGATCTGAATTTAGGTTCTAGAGAAAAACAGCATATAAATCAAAACCTGCCAAGGTAAAACTACTAACAGAAACTTAATGACGTACTCTCTGGATTAGATACCTTAGCTAGCTTTACTTAGCCTATCCACATCTTGAGTTTTGGCAACTGGTGCCCATGAGCTTACTATCTAGAAGCTCTGAAGGTAATAAAAGCATCTCTCATGTTGCCACTAACTGTTGGTATTGATGTGCTTCTGTGGCTGCTCTTGCTATTGGTCAGGGACTTTTTCTGTGTAATCATGATGCAGCTTCCTTTTCCAAATCCATTGACCTAACAGGGGCCTTCACTATATGTCAGTCCTCTTGTCAAGAAGGCAATTTGCAGGAGTGAAGACGGGCCAGCACATGGGCTGCTCCCTCATTCATTCTTCTTGATAGTACAGTTGCCTGAAAGTTAAACTTCCCTGGTTTGACTTCAAGGTTCACACCAGCAGGAGTTTCAGAGAACATATACAGTTGTTTGTTTTTAAACTACTCTCTTTGTGTCAGAAATTTACACAGTTAGAAAGGGATCTTGCCTGGTAAATTCATGCAGAGGAGCCTAGCAGGCTACAGTCCATGGGGCCCCAGGGAACTGGACACACCTGAAGGACTGAACACACACACACACACACACACACACACACACACACACACACACAGAGGAAGTGAGTGGTCTGGTTCAACCAATAGCCTGCAATCACTGAATACTTAAGCCATCACAAATTGATCATGTTTGCCACACTTTGAATAGAGATCTTGGAGACAGAGATCATATATCTTCCTCAGTGACATTTTCAGACTTTTAGTTGAGAAGTTTTTCCATGCATACTTCCTCTTATTTCATTTAATGCAAAGTTAAGGCAATACAGTAGAGTATAAGAAACTCTGGGACAAAAGACACGAGTTCTCTACATCCTGACTCTTCCACTTTTTATTATGAGATCATAAATATATAATTTCTCCTGTCAGTTTATTGTTTATCTGTAGAACTTTTGCCTGGACTCTCTAGAGATTATATATCTATATCTATATCTATATCTATGTACATATATATATGTACATATATATATGTAGAATACATATTTATATATGTACTATAAAGTAGAATACATATTTATATATGTACTATAAAGTATAATACATATTTAAGCAATTAATTTAAAGGAAATGAAATAAGCTTGAATCTTTACATGAATAATAATAGTTCACTCTCATTGAATCATTATTAATGATTCAAGTACTTTCATATGAATCACCTTATTTAACACAGTAGTCGTTTGATATAGGTACTATCATTTTCATTTTACACATGATAACATTGAGCTTTAAAAAGTTTACATAGATGGTTGAAGGGTATACAGCAAGTGTTGATGTTGGAATTCAAACCCTGTTCGGTTGGGAGTTCCCTTGATGCCTAGTGGTTAGTACTCCATGCTTGCACTGCCCTGGCCCAGGTTCAATCCCTAACTGGGGAACTGAGATCCCAGAAGCCATGTATGCATTCAAAACAAACAAAACAAAACAAACAAACAAAAAGCCCTGTTAGGTTGACCTCACAGCCTATAGTCTTAAAAAGTTTCTGATATTTCACAAATTGTGAAGATTATCAAGAGACAGTATGAGATCATGGGAAGACTATGGGCTTTGAAGTCTCACAAACATGCTCTCAAAATTTGCCTCTGGGGCCACTGGATATGTGACATGAACCAGTCATTTAAACTTTCACATTTTAAAGAAAATGAAATAGGCTCGAATCTTCACACAAATAATAATAGATTTATTATTAATAAAAATGAGGTTCCATAGATGCTGTTAAAAATTATAGGAGTATTATATGAAATAATATTTATAGGCACTTAGCACAAGGCCTTAGTTCTATAATTGGCTTCAATTATTAGGAATAAATGATGTCAGCCTTGAGACTGACTTCTATGGAAAATGTGCTCTTCAAATTTTATTCAAATGAGAGTTCTGATAACTGGCCCTACACTAGGTGTTGAGATTAAGACACATACCCGCCATCAAAAGCTCACTGTCTAGTGATATCATTAGGGTATTTCTTCAGGTTGACCTTGAGTTAAGAATAACATCTCTTCATTGCATTGGATAGTAACTGGGTCACAGTGGGTGGTCAATAACTGACTATCTGCTGAATGAATGGATAGATGTTTAGGGGTTCTTTCAATCTGTTAAAACTTAGATTCAACTTTAATATTTTCTGTGACACAGTTGAACACATTTCAGTGGTTTTAGCACTACTTCTTTTTCATATTAAAAGATAAGAAAAGTTGATAATTTTATACACCTCTAATCCTATGCTGCACTACCCTTTGGGACTTTTTATCTCTCCCCTACTTTATATTAGTAGTGTTAAAAATGAATATGGACTAAATTCTATCTTCCTCACTTAGATAGAATCTTCATGGAATGGAAGTATAAGGTAATCTCCCTCTGAAATGGGTACAAGCAATGGTAATAAGAAAAATGTGTAAAATATATAGAACTTGATATTGGAGGATAAGAATATACTTTAGATCAGTGAGGATAGGCACCACCCCAAAATAAACAGATTGCTTTCCTGGTGCTTTCTTACTGAATTCAAGACCTAGGTATAAGTTCTAACAAGGAATAGGAGTTGCTGGTATTACTGGTGGTTTAAATGTTTCTTCATTGTTCTTTTTATTATCTTCCAGTGTGTCCAAGTAAAATACATTCACTGTGTAATTATAAAAATAATAAATACTATTTTTAAAACTAAATAAGCTCAAGAGGCAAACTCTGATTTCAAAAATGTTGGCCAAAATTTAATATCTGCATTAAAATATAGAGCCCTATTATATTAAAATTTAAAGGAAAAAATAACATTTCAGATTAAATGAAGTAATGTCAAATAATGAAGGTTGAGAAGTGAAATTAGATAGATAATACCTGAACATGTTTATTTTTATGTGTGTCTTTAATTCCCTATTCCCATTTACTGATATAAAGTTCATAATTGTCCAGATAATTATCTCTAGAAAATTATGTGATGAGTTTTTAAATTTTTATAAACCAGCAGCTTTAATAAATTACTGTTTTCATCTGTCATGTTCCCTTTCAAACTTTATATTGACATTTCTTTAGATAAAATGCATTTTCTATTTATTATTTTTAATTGATTTTTAAATTTCTTGAAAGTTTTTACAGCTTTTTGGAAATATAGCTGACATATAGCATTGTATTAAGATGTAAAACGTAATGATCTGACATATGTATATATCGTGAAATGATTACCAAATAAGTTTAGTTAACATCCGTGCATGTGTGCTCAGTTGCCTCACTCATGTCTGACTCTTGGCAACCCTATCGCCCACCAGACTCCTCTGTCCATGGGATTCTCCAGGCAAGAATACAGTAGTGAGTTGCCATAGTTAACATCTACCATCCATCAAAAATTTTTTTCTTTTGACAAGAACTTTCAATAACTACTTTCTCAGCAACTTAGTAACATTGAGTAATTTTTTCATTGTCTTGGTACTATTTTAAATTCAGAATGGTAAATGTTAAGCTTAATTTCCAAATAACTAATGTTTCTAAAATTTGTTTTTTTGATGTACTATATATTTTGATAGTCTCTAAATCACATTAAAGGTATATAGATTGAGATGTAGATTTTTCACTTTATAATCTTCCTTTGATGATTTACTAGTAAGTTTTGCTCTCCTAAACCTGCCAACATGTCAGATTTGATTTTTCCATATTTTTATAGTCTCACCTGAAAATGTTTGAAATTTCTCTCTATCTCTTTACTTTTAACTTTAACTCTTTCCTATGAATTAGGGATCACTTTTTAGAAACCATTCCAGAAGTGATTGTCATCAATCTTTCAGCCAACTCAAAAGTTTCTCCAGAGGTGATCTTGCCCTCTCAACCCCAAATTATATCCTTTTCCCTCCCATCTATATAGAATTCCAGGTCTTTCACAAGTGCCTCACACCATTTTTTCTATTTCCCATTCATTCATTTATTTATTTATCCATTAATTCCAATAAATATTTATTATGAAACATCCCATAAGTACCTCCAAGAACAGTGTACTCAAATTATGATCTCCCAAAAGGGAATTCCATTATAAAAGTGTGAAGGGCAAAGATGCTTCTTGTTTAGAAGGAATACCTAACTATATCTCAGAGAGAAAGGGAATTCTCTGCAAAATAAGTGACATATTAGCTAAAGAGTAGGTGGTATATAGCTAATGTATCATGAGATATGGAGAACAGCATGCCAGAAAGGGAGAACAGCATGCCAGAAATAAAGAACAGCACATATGAAAGTCCAGAGATGAAAGATGCATGGTATGTTTAGGTAAGAACCACAGTATGACTGTGGTTTGATGATGTGATTCTAGAATAAATTATTGAAGTAAGAAGAGGATTAAGATGGAGGAGAAGTATATTGTGAAAAATAGGGCTGATGAGATAAACAGAAGCAATATAATGTGGGCCTTGTAAGATATGTTAAAGAATTTGAACAACATACTGAGAATAATTGGTACCAGGACTGATCTTTAAGTAGGTGAGATTTACATGCTGGGAAAGACATTCTTAGTATGTACACAGTCTGGACTGAAGAGAAGATGCAGAGAAGAAAACTAGTTTAAAAGCTGTCACATAAATTCAGTTGGGTGAAGAAGGGAGGCTAACCTAAGGCAGTAGAAAGAATGGAAAGAAATAGACATAAGACATATATGGAAGGTAGACATAACCAAGAAGGGATAGGGTGATTGGGGAGTGTGTAGTTTAGGAAACATTTGCATTCCAGGCTTGGGAAAATGAGCAGATGGCAGCATCCTATTTTTCGGAACAGGGAAGCCAGGAGGAAAATGAGCTGGGCTGGGGAGGAGCAGATGAGATCAGTACTAGCGTCATTTAATTGGAGGTGTCTGTGAGATCTCCAGTGAGATATATGAGTCTAGGGTTCCAAAGTGGGAGTCTTGGTCCGAGTCACACATTTGAAGTCATCAGAATATCAGTGGTAATTGAGGTGGGCATGGAGAAATGGGCTAGGAGACTGCACAGAAGGTACCTGTAGGAAGAATCCTACAGGCTGGCAGAAAAAAGATGTAAAAGAAGGATTTTTGTTAATTCCCATGCATTGCTTACCTGGTTCAAGGATCAGTTATGGAAGTCATAAAATAAAAGATATTATAGGATTATACTGTATTTGGCTTGTTTGTGCCTGAATGGAAAATTTCCCAGAGGATTTAGTGAGGGCATTGCAGTAAGTCTTGGTATGTGTTAAAGTGTAACTATTCTGTTTTGTATAATTTATTTTATCTTTTATTTATATCCTAATTCCAGAAAATATTTTTTAATGGCTACACAAAACAAAACAATATAAAATAAATTTGGACAAAACCACTGAAATCAAGACTCACACTGAGGGAGAATAGCCAAAGTGAGGATTTTTCCAATGGCAGGAATGTGAAACTTAAGTATGTTTAGTTTGGATTGAATTATGACTGTCTGAACATTTGGATATTTACTTATTTATACTTTAAAATATTTTCATTATTTATCTTTTCTTATCATAAAAAATAAGTTCTCATTGCAAAGTAACATGTACATTCTGAAATTAGAAAACAAAATAAAATTTAAATTATAAGGAGATCTTATAGTATAAATTGCCTGAGGTTAAGAATTTTATGAAGTTTTTCATTGTTTAATCCCTAAGACATAGAGCTGAGTCTGTCACATCAGTTCAGTTCAGTTCAGTCGCTCAGTTGTATCCAACTCTTTGTGACCACATGAACTGCAGCACGCCAGGCCTCCCTGTCCATCACCAGCTCCCGGAGTTTACTCAAACTCATGTCCATCGAGTTGGTGATGCCATCCAGCCATCTCATCCTCTGTCATCCCCTTCTCCTCCTGCCCCCAATCCCTCCCAGCATCAGAGTCTTTTTCAGTGAGTCAGCTCTTCACATGAGGTGGCCAAAGTACTGGAGTTTCAGCTTCAGCATCAGTCCTTCCATGAACATCCAGGACTGATCTCCTTTAAGATGGACTGGTTGGATCTCCTTGCAGTCCAAGGGACTCTCAAGAGTCTTCTTCAACACCACAGTTCAAAAGCATCAATTCTTTGGTGCTCAGCTTTCTGCATAGTCCAACTCTCACATCCATACATGACCACTGGAAAAACCATAGCTTTGATTAGATGGACATTTGTTGGGAAGGTAATATTTCTGCTTTTGAATATGCTATCTAGGTTGGTCATAACTTTCATTCCAGTGAGCAAGCGTCTTTTAATTTCATGGCTGCAGTCACCATCTGCAGTGATTTTGGAGTCCCCCAAATAAAGTTTGACACTGCTTCCCCATCTATTTCCCATGAAGTGATGGGACCAGATGCCATGATATTCGTTTTCTGAATTTTGAGCTTTAAGCCAACTTTTTCACTCTCCTCTTTCACTTTCATCAAGAGGCTTTTTAGTTCCTCTTCATTTTCTGCCATATAGTAGACATCTAATGAACATACAGTAGTATCTGGGAGTCCATAGAAATAATGCCAAATAAGATGTAGATGGCTTTTTTTCCTTTAAGAAATCAGAGGTTTATTGGTATTACTTAGTGCATTATGATTTGTTTTCTCTTGTCATCCAAAACATTCCACTTTTTTTGTCCACTTAACAAGTATTTATTGAACACCTATAATATGCCAGTCACTTTCCTAGGTTCTCTGGATGTTGTTGTTGTGTTCAGTTGCTAAGTCCTGTCCAACTCTTTGTGACCCCATCCACTGCAGCACGCCAGGCATGTCTGTCCCTCACTGTCTTCAAGTTCATGTCCATTGAGTCATGATGCTAAACATATTCTGTGGATACACAACACTAAAATAACAATTGCACTTTCAGATGCATCCAAAAGTTGATATTTATGTAGACTTGTAGACTCTGACAAAAACTCAGAATTATATTCTGAAGGGGATGGAAGGCAGTTGGAGGATTTGAACAAATGACTTTAATTGTGTTGCAAAAGCATCACCATGATTACTATTTTGAGAATAGATTCTAGGAAGTCATGAGTGAAAGCAAGGGAGGCAATTTGTGGCTAGTAAATAATACAGGGCTTCCCTGGAGGCTTAGCGGTAAAGAATCTGCATGCCAATGCAGGAGATGTGGGTTTAATCCCTGGGCTGGAAAGATCCTCTGTAGTAAGAAATGGCAACCCACTCCAGTATCGTTGCCTGGAAAATCCCATGAGTAGAGGAGACCAGCAGGCTATAGTACATGAAGTTACAGAAGAGTAGACTGGAGAAGGCAATGGCAACCCACTCCAGTACTCTTGCCTGGAAAATCCCGTGGATGGAGGAGCCTGGTAGGCTACAGTCCATGGGGTCGTGAAGAGTCACACACGACTGAGCAACTTCACTTTCACTTTTCACTTCCATGCACTGGAGAAGGAAATGGCAAACTACTCCAGTGTTCTTTCCTAGAGAATCCCAGGGATGGGGAAGCCTGGTGGGCTGCCATCTATGGCGTCGCACAGAGTCGGACATGACTGAAACGACTTAGCAGCAGTAGCAGCAGCAGCAGACAGGACTTAGTGGCTAAACAACAACAAACAATACAGTAAAGAGATAATGATGATTTGATTAAGATAGTATAGAAATGTGATCATAGAAATGCAAATCAAAACCACAATGAGAAATCACCTTACATCTATCAGAATGGCTATCACCCAAAAGACCAGAAATAACACTTTTGGTGTGGAGAAAAGGGAACCCTTGTATACTGTCGGTGGGGATGTAAATTAGTGTAGCTGCTGTAGAAAACAGTGTGGATGTCAAAAACTAAAAAGGAAAGTACCATTTAATCCAGCAATTCCACTCTTGGATAGATAACTGAAGAAAATGAGAACACTATTTTGAAAAGATACATGCATCCCAATATTGATAGCAACATTATTTAAAATAGCCAAGATATGGAAGCAACATAAATGTCTACGAACAGATGAAAGGATAAAGAAGATGTGGTGTATATCTATCCATCTAGGTAGATATGTAGATAGATGGATATACAATGGAATACTCAGTTCAGTTCAGTCGCTCAGTCGTGTCCTACTCTTTGCGACCCCATGAATCGCAGCACGCAAGGTCTCACTGTTCATCACCATCTCTCGGAGTTCACTCAGACTCATGTCCATCAAGTCAGTGATGCCATCCAGCCATCTCATCCTTGGTCATCTCCTTCTCCTCCTGCTCCCAATCCCTCCCAGCATCAGAGTCTTTTCCATGAGTCAACTCTTCGCATGAGGTGGCCAAAGTACTGGAGTTTCAGCTTCAGCATCATTCCTTCCAAAGAAATCCCAGGGTTGATCTCCTTCAGAATGGACTGGTTGGATCTCCCTTGCAGTCCAAGGGACTCTCAAGAGTCTTCTCAACACCACAGTCCAAAAGCATCAATTCTTTGGCGCTCAGCCTTCTTCACAGTCCAACTCTCACATCCATACATGACCACAGGAAAAACCATAGCCTTGACTAGACGGACCTTAGTCAGCAAAGTAATGTCTCTACTTTTGAATATGCTATCTAGGTTGGTCATAACTTTTCTTCCAAGGAGTAAGCGTCTTTTAATTTCATGGCTGTAGTCACCATCTGCAGTGATTTTGGAGCCCCCAAAATAAAAGTCTGACACTGTTTCCACTGGTTCCCCATTTATTTGCCATGAAGTGATGGGACCAGATGCCATGATCTTTGTTTTCTGAATGTTGATCTTTAAACCAACTTTTTCACTCTCCTCTTTTACTTACATCAAGAGACCCTTTAGCTCCTCTTCACTTTCTGCCATAAGGGTGGTGTCATCTGCATATCTGAGGTGATTGATATTTCTCCTGGCAATCTTGATTCCAGCTTGTGTTTCTTCCAGCCCAGCGTTTCTCATGATGTACTCTGCGTAGAAGGTAAATAAGCAGGGTGACAATATACAGCCTTGACGTACTCCTTGTCTTATTTGGAACCAGTCTGTTGTTCCATGTCCAGTTCTAACTGTTGCTTCCTGACCTGCATACAGATTTCTCAAGAGGCAGGTCAGGTGGTCTGGTATTTCCATCTCTTTCAGAATTTTCCACAGTTTATTGTGATCCACACAGTCAAAGGCTTTGGCATAGTCAATAAAGCAGAAATAGATGTTTTTCTGGAACTCTCTTGCTTTTTCCATGATCCAGCAGATGTTGGCACTTTGATCTCTGGTTCCTCTGCCTTTTCTAAAACCAGCTTGAACATCTGGAAGTTCACGGTTCATGTATTGCTGAAGCCTGGCTTGGAGAATTTTGAGCATTACTTTACTAGCATGTGAGATGATTGCAATTGTGACGTAGTTTGAGCATTCTTTGGTATTGCCTTTCTTTGGAATTGGAATGAAAACTGACCTTTTCCAGTCCTGTAGCCACTGCTGAATTTTCCAAATTTGCTGGCATATTGAGTGCAGCACTTTCACAGCATCATCTTTCAGGATTTGAAACAGCTCCACTGGAATTCCATCACCTCCACTAGCTTTGTTCTTAGTGATGCTTTCTAAGGCCCACTTGACCTCACATTCCAAGACGAGTGATCACATCATCATGATTATCTGGGTCTTGAAGATCTTTTGTACAGTTCTTCCATGTATTCTTGCCACCTCTTCTTACTATCTTCTGCTCTGTTAGGTCCAGACCATTTCTGTCCTACTTAGCCGTAAAAAGAATAAGATTTTACCTTTTGTAACAACATGGATGGAGTTAGAGGGTACTGCACTTAATTAAATAAGTCATACAGAGAATGACAAATACTATGTTATCATTTTTATGTGGAATAGTAAAAAAATACAATGAATTAGTGAATATAACCAAAAAACCAGATAGCAATGATGAGGGTTTGGGGAATGAAAGGTTGTTGCTGAATCATGCAAAGACTTGGGGATTCTTGGCCTCCAGAGCAGAAGAATTCAATCCGGGGCCAGAGATGAGGCTTGATCGCTCAGAGCTTTTGTGTAATAAAGTTTTATTAAAGTATAGAGGAGATAGAGAATGCTTCTGACATAGACATCAGAAGGGGATAAAAAGAGTACCTGCTTGCTAGTGTTAACAGTGGAGTTATATACTCTTCAGTGAATCCAAAGAATGTCTGGAGTTTGTAAAGACCTTGCCAGACCTACTCCCATAATTTACATTTTAAAATAACCAGAAGTAGCCAGAAGGTTTAATCCAAAGACTGTCCTCAGGCAGGATACATAATCCTAAGGAATGTAGTGGAAAGAAAAGTTTGTCCTTTCTTTCTCCTTGAGAATTCCAGACCCCTCTCTCCTTGGGGACCCCTAGACTTCTTATCAATCTGCCAAGGAAATGACTCTCTCAGGGAAGACATGAGTTCAAGATACATTTTGAGAGTAAAAATAATAGAATTTTCTAGTGAATTATATAGGCTGCTGCTGCTACTAAATCGCTTCAGTCATGTCCGACTCTGTGCGACCCCATAGATGGCAGCCCACCAGGCTCCCCCATCCCTGGGATTCTCCAGGCAAGAACAGTGGAGTGGGTTGCCATTTCCTTCTCCAATGCATGAAAGTGAAAAGTGAAAGTGAAGTTGCTCAGTCGTGTCTGACTCTTCACGACCCCATGGACTGCAGCCTACCAGGCTCCTCCATCCATGGGATTTTCCAGGCAAGAGTACTGGAGTGGGTTGCCATTGCCTTCTCCAAAATTATATACGGGGTATGGGCAAATCAGAGAACTACTTAATATGGTTAACTAAAGAATGGAATTACTGTTTACTGAGATGAAGATCATTAGGGATAGTTAGAGATGAGAGGTTAAAGCAAAGTCAAGAGTTTGGTTTTGCATGTGTTAAGCCTGAGATGTCTATGAAACACACTACAAATTTCCTACTGTGTCAGTAGATATTGATACAGAATGCTAGGTAGAGGTAAAACCAGGAGTTATAATTTTGGTGACACTAATCAAATATATGGTGTTTATACGGAATAGATAGGGTTGAGAGAGAAGAGGTAGATGAATTGAGCTCCACATCACTGAAAAATATACAAATCAGGAAGATACAGAAGATCCTGTAGTGATGTTTGGAATGGTTGGCTTTGCCGAGTAAGAGACAGTGATAAAGAGAAAGCAATTTATTATTAATTTTTAAATTAATTAATTTATTTGGAGACTAATTACTTTACAATATTGTATTGGTTTTGCCATACATTGACATGAATCCACCACAGGTGTACATATGTTCCCCATCCTGAACCCCCTCCCACGTCCCTCCCAATCCCATCCCTCTGGGTCATCCCAGTGCACCAGTCCTGAGCACCCTGTATCATGCATCAAACCTGGACTGGCGATCCATTTCACATATGATAATATACATGTTTCAATACCATTCTCCCAAACCATCTCACCCTCGCCCTCTCCCACAGAGTTCAAAAGACTATTCTATACATCTCTGTCTCTTTTGCTGTCTCACATACAAGGTCATCATTACCATCTTCCTAATTCCATATATATGCGTTAGAATACTGTATTGGTATTTTTCTTTCTGGCTTACTTCACTCTGTATAATAGGCTACAGTTTCATCCACCTCATTAGAACTGATTCAAATGTATTCTTTTAATGGCATATACTCCATTGTATATATGTACCACAGCTTTCTTATCCATTCATCTGCTGATGGACATCTAGGTTGCTTCCATGTCCTCGCTATTATAAACAGTGCTATGATGAACATTGGGGTACAGGTGTCTCTTTCAATTCTGGTTTCCTTGGTGTGTATGCCCAGCAGTGAGATTGCTGGGTCATACGGTAGTTCTATTTCCAGTTTTTTAAGGAATCTTCACACTGTTCTCCATAGTGGCTGTACTAGTTTGCATTCCCACCAGCAGTGTAAGAGGATTCCCTTTTCTCCACACCCTCTCCAGCATTTATTGGTTGTAGACTTTTGGTTTGCAGCCATTCTGACTAGCGTGAAATGGTACCTCCTTGTGGTTTTGATTTGCATTTCTCTGATAATGGGTGATGTTGAGCATCTTTTCATGTGTTTGTTAGCCACCTGTATGTCTTCTTTGGAGAAATGTCTATTTAGTTCTTTGGCCCACTTTTGACTGGGTCATTTATTTTTCTGGAATTGAGCTGCAGGAGTTGTATATTTTTGAGATTAGTTGTTTGTCAGTTGCTTCATTTGCTACTATTTTCTCCCATTCTGAAGGCTGTCTTTTCACCTTGCTTATAGTTTCCTTTGTTGTGCAGGAGCTTTTAAGTTTAATTAGGTCCCACTTGTTTATTTTTGCTTTTATTTCCAGTATTTTGGTAGGTGGGTCATAGAGGATCCTTCTGTGATTTATGTCAGAGAGTGTTTTGCCAATGTTCTCCTCTAGGGGTGTTATAGTTTCTGGTCTTACATTTAGATCTTTAATCCATTTTGAGTTTATTTTTGTGTATGATGTTAGAAAGTGATCTAGTTTCATTCTTTTACAAGTTGTTGACCGGTTTTCCCAGCACCACTTGTTAAAAAGATTGTCTTTCCTCCATTGTATATTCTTGCCTCCTTTGTGGAAGATAAGGTGTCCATAGGTGCATGGATTTATCTCTTGGCTTTTTATTTTATTCCATTGACCTCTATTTCTGTCTTTGTGCCAGTACCACACTGTCTTGATGACTGTGGCTTTGTAGTATAGCCTGAAGTCAGGCAGGTTGATTCTTCCAGTTCCAGTCTTTCTCAAGATTGCTTTGGCTATTTGAGATTTTTTGTATTTCCACATAAATTGTGAAATTGTTTGCTCTAGTTGTGTGAAAAATACTGTTGGTAGCTTGATAGGGATTGCATTGAATCTATAGATTGCTTTGGGTAGTATACTCATTTCACTATATTGATTCTTCCAATCCATGAACATGGTATATTTCTCCATCTATTTGTGTCCTCTTTGATTTCTTTCACCAGTGTGTTATAGTTTTCTATATATAGGTCTTCTGTTCTCTTTCAGTTCAGTTCAGTTGCTCAGTCGTGTCCGATTCTTTGCGATCCCATGAAATGCAGCATGCCAGGCCTCCCTATCCATCACCAATTCCCAGAGTTCACTTAGACTCACGTCCATCAAGTCAGTGACGCCATCCAGCCATCTCATCCTCGGTCGTCCCCTTCTCCTCCTGCCTCCAATCCCTCCCAGCATCAGAGTCTTTTCCAACGAGTCAACTCTTCACATGAGGTGGCCAAAGTACTGGAGTTTCAGCTTCAGCATCATTCCTTCTGAAGAAGTCCCAGGGTTGATCTCCTTCAGAATGGGCTGGTTGGATCTCGTTGCAGTCCAGGGGACTCTCAAGAGTCTTCTCCAACACCACAGTTCAAAAGCATCAATTCTTCAGCCCTCTGCCTTCTTCACAGTCCAACTCTCACATCCATACATGACCACAGGAAAAACCATAGCCTTGACTAGACAGATCTTAGTCGGCAAAGTAATGTCTCTGCTTTTGAATATACTATCTAGGTTGGTCATAACATATTCCTAAGTATTTTATTCTTTTCACTGGAGAAAACAATTTAAAATGGACAATTGTGCATAGAAAATGACTGACTCTAAAGTTAATGATGGTAGAGTAAAATTAAGATCAAGAATCAATGATAGATTTAGCACTCTGGAAATCCAGAGAAGTTTTAGAGTTGACACGAGAAAGACTGATCATTCTTTTGAGGAGTTTGTTTAAAAAAAAAAAAGAACACACAGTAGAAAAATGAAATATCACAATAGCCTCCTAACTGGTCCCCCTGTTTCTACTCTTGATACTTAGGTCTGTAGAGATAACGCTAGTTTCTCTATTCGATTAACCTCAAATCTCAGTGACTTAACTCCATGTCAATTTCTTTACTGCTCATGTAAAGTCTGAATTAGTTACTCCTGATTGGTGAGCAGATCTTCTCTTAGGAGGAATTTAAAGGCTCTAGTAGAATTTTTATTTTTAAAATAGAACTGCCAACATCACTTTGTCTATAAGCATTTGGGGAGGTAAACATCATGGAGCATGACACGTAGCAGGTTTTGTGGAATGAAGCTTGGTTGGACAAAACTTCTGCTTATATTTTACTGACTACAAGTTAGTAGCATGATTACTCTTATGTGTAATTGCAGCTGGGACATGTAGGCTCATCGTGTGTCCAAGAAGAAAACAAAATATGTTAGGTGACCGGCTAGCAGCCTGTGTCATACTCAGCGGTAGCATGCCCCATCATTGAGCGCAGGACTATGTTGTTTGTTTATGAAAAGATCTAGGTGAAAGGGGGCGGGGGGGAATTAAGGACTTCAGAATAATAACCACCAGAAAAGGATCCTTGAAATATCAAGAAGACCTGGGATATAGGCCAGAGAGGGATTGGTTCTAGTTAAGTATGGATATTTTACTTTTTGTTTTAGTGGGGAATGTAGAGTATGAGGTTGGCAGATTTGGAAGTGAGAGTATAAAACTTAATGAGAAAAACTCAGTGATTATCTTTAAAATGCATTAAACAGTTATTACATATTTCTATCTTTAATTGAAATTTTCTGAAGCAGGATGAGTAGCAGGAGATTGGTTAAGGCTATATGTTTTAAAATTGTGTGTGCAAGTAAGTCAAGAAAAGATATTCAAAATATACAAAGCTAAACACTTCATGTCATATCTAGAAACTGGAAAAAAAATTTGGCACACTTAAACCAGAGTACAAACAATTCACATGAAGAAAATGAAAAGTGATTGCTTCTCTTTTAAGCCATGACAGCATCACTTAGCAAATTATTGCTTAAACCCAACACTAAATAATATCCTCATGGCATAAAAGAATATATGTTCCTCTTTCTAGATTTGAGTACTTATTCTTTTCATCCATGTTCTGAAAAATTGTTTTAATTTTTAAAGTGAATGTGAAAGAAATCATCCTAGAAATAGGGTAAAGATTGCTCATGAAGATTCACAAATGTCAAATAAGAACTTGACAGTCTCCTCTCTGTTTCCATCTACACCTCATAATCGAAAGATTTTGGATGCTTTGAGAAAAGCTTAGCTGGAAGGAGGAGTTTAGAACTATTTTAACAGCATTTCCAGGATTTTTCAGTGACTCATAGTTCTAGGCATTCATGTGAATTTCCAACTTACATTTAAAATTTTACAATCATTAAAAAAGAGAATGCCTTCCAACATTTCATGATAATGAGATCAAAACTTCTTCACAGAAAGCTTTAAAATAGTGTTAGTTTTTGCATTCCTTCTTCCCCACCCTCACATATTGACATAGTCCATCGTGTTGTTAGTGGAACTGCTTTGTGAATTTCAGAGAGGAAATATAGCCACTGATAGACTTTGGATATGTAATATCAATCACACTGAACAATAAACTGGAATTTTTGCTGCGACAGTTTTTCAATTCTATTCATCTGATTTTCTGCCTTAGTATGTGTATTGATCAGTTGCTCAGTCATGTCAGACTCTTTGTGACTCCAGGGACTGTAGCCCCTAAGGTTCCTCTGTCCATGGAATTCTCCAGGCAAGAATATTGAAGTGGGTAGTCCTTCCCTTCTCCAGAGGATCTTCCTGACCCAGAGATCAAACCCAGGTCTTCTGCACTGCAGGCAGATTCTTTACCGTCTGAAATCAACCCTGAATAGTCATTGAAAAGACTGATGCTGAAGCTACAGTAGTTTGGCCACCTGATGAAAGGAGCCAACTCATTGCAAAAGACCCTGATTCTGGGAAAGACTGAAGGCAAAAGGAGAAGAGGGCAGCAGAGGATGTGATGGTTAGATAGTATCACCAACTCAGTGGAAATGAATTTGAGCAAACTGTGGGAGATAGTGAAGGACAGGGAAGTCTGGAGTGCTGCAGTCCATGGGGTCACAGAATTGGACACAACTTAGTGACTGAACAACAAAAACAACAACGTGTACTAGTAACCTTTGCTGTGCCAGTTATTTCTCCTTCATTTCAGTGGCTTAAACATCAATCATTTATTCTCATTTAGATTACTTATATGGTTTGAGTTCTACATGTCTCCTCATTCTGGGACACAAGATGGTAGAACAGCTCCTAAGTGGAAACACACAATTCCTCTTAAATATTTTGCTCAAATATGATATTTGGCAGATCTATTCATATTCTATTGCTCAAAATATGTCATTGATCAAAGACCCAGATCACAAAGGCAAGGATTAACACTTTTCCCATAAAATGCACGGAAATTCTATAGAAGAAGGTAGGAGTGAATAATAGAAAATTATAATCCAACATACCACAGTATCATGAAAGGTGTGAATCTTAATTTTCAAACTCAGGTGGAAGAAATATAACTTTCTTTAATAATATATAACTTTTCTTATAAAATTTGATCTTGATCTTTGAGCCCCCAGCCAGTGAACTAACAGGATTTAAATCAGTTTTTTTTCTGATTCTTTCCATTCTTACCCCACTTTAGACTGTAACATAAATGATCCTGTTGGCTGAAGAAAAAAAAAAAAGGCACAATCTACAAGTTGAAAGTTGTTTCATTCATCAGATTTTCTGAGAACTTCAAGTCCTGGAGACAGACTCTCAGATTGCTCTGAGGGACTGCTCTGAGGGGAAAGGGAGGAGACAGGATATAAAGTGGTTTTTGCAACAAAGACCAGGCAGTTGGGACATCAAAAGATTAACTTTAATTGAAGAAAACCAGACATCTCAAGTTAATGAATTTAACATTTTTTTAAAAAATAGATAAATAAAAATTTTTATTATAGTTGATTTACAATGTTGCAATTCCCAGGTGGCTCAGTGGTAAACAATCCACTTGTCAATGCAGGAGACACAAGAAACATGGGTTCTGACCCTGAGTCAGGAAGATCCCCTGGAGTAGGAAATGGCAACCCACTCCAATATTCTAGCCTTGAAAATTCCATGGACAGAGGAGCCTAGCAGGCTACAGTCCATGGGGTCGTAAAGATTTGGACATGACTGAGCATGAATGTAGAGAGACAGAGATTCATTTCTGAGGTACAGCAAAGTATGTCAGTTATCCATATACATATAGTCACTCTTTAAAATCTTTTCCCATATAGATCATACAGAGTATTGAGAAAAGTCCCTTGTGCTATACAGTAGATCCTTAAGTTATTTATTTTAAATGTAGTAGTGTGCACATGTCAATTCCAATCTCCCAATTCACTTGCCTCCCTCCAAAACATGGTCTTCCCTGGTGACTCAGAGGTAAGGAATCTACGTACAATGCAGGAGACCTGGGTTTGATCCCTGGTTGGGAAGATCCCCTGGAAGAGGGCATGACCACCCACTCCAGTATGCTTGCCTGGAGAATCCCATGGATGGAGGAACCTGGTGGGTTACAGTCTATAGGACTGCAAAGAGTCAGACACAACTGAAGTGACTAAACAGGCACACAGGCATGCACACACCTAGATGTAGTGCTTTTCCTCGCAGGTAACCATAAATTTGTTTTTTACCTCTGTGACTAAGTGCTTGTCTTTGTATGGGAAGATGCTAGAGACTGGACTCATTGAAATCATTCCTTGGATATGCCCCTTAGCTACCCAGGGCCAGTATCCTGTTCTCTCCCATCCTGGGTCCCCTCTGGGTACACTGTTGGGAGTGGCTACAGTGGCTGAAGTCTTGGCAGCAGGCAGCCTGTTTGTCTGCAACCTGAGTTCCCTCAGGGCTCACCAGTGGGGGCAATAGTAGTGGCTTGATGATTGCAACATCCTTTGTTTACTGATATCATAATCGTAGGTAGGATTTTTCTTTCACAGTCCCTAACTTACACTATGTCAAGGTGTTGTTTGATAGTATGTGCCTATATGCAACCTATTCCAGTATTTTTGCCTGGAAAATTCCATGGACAGAGATGCCTGGCAGGTTAGAGTCCATGGGATCACCAAGAGTTGGACACGACTGAGCGTGTGCACACATTATATTCTGTGCCTATATAAAGTTGCTGAGTCATCAAGTTGAGCAACTCCCTTTGCATCTTTCAGCTTTCTGCAACTTTGATGCCAAACTTTGGGCATGGATGGCTTTTGAATTTGTCTATGATTCTGCTTCTTTAGATATACCATAAAATTCTTGCACTGTCTTTGTTGGTTTCTTCCAAGAAAGATTTCCTTCTGTTCATAGAGCTTACATATTATTAAGCCAGTGAAAGGTTGCAGTTTCATCCTACATGAAAATACTGACAAAAAATTATTCCCCAGAAGAGATAGAGACGGAGGGTATTTGTACACAGCCTCTTGAAGGATTCTGTAAAATGTTCACGAGGTAAAAGGAAATAGACCAATGAACTAAAGATTCTCTAGGGTTCCTAGGGAAGGTTGTGTCCCCTGTCTGATTTCTTCATAAGGTTTTCTGTTCTGAAGAAAGAAGCCTCCAGGTACAGCGATGTGGGCCTTGGCAGTTCCCAGTCAACGAAAGCTCATGGAAAGGGTGAAGGATAAGAACAGGAAAAATAATTTTGCCATAGCTTGCATCACTTTTGTTAGAGCCCAGGCCAGTCCTTTCTAATTTGGGGGAGAGCCTTTTTCCTTTCAGTTTTGGTTAAAATGGTTTGCCTATATGCATGAACTTTCTCCTCATTTTGACCTTAAGCTTTTGTAAGTAAAACAAAACAGACTCATACGCTAATGTGCTTTATTGCTCAGCTCTACCACCCTCTAATCCTGAGGCCATGCACATTGTGGAAAGTAAAGAAGAAGTGGTAAGAAAGACAAAACAAAAATTAAAAGGGATTGGAAGAGAAGCAGGTTCATATCTCAAAGTCGGCTGTTGTTGTCCTCTTGTATCTCTATGGAGGTGTAATGCAGTAGGGTTACCCAGCTGATAGAATAATTGCTAAATAGCGACCTAATTTCCCAGTGGCTTCAAACAGTACAAGTTTATTCTTGCTCTCATCACACTCCACTGCAGATCTGGTAGGGAATGAAGGTGGTAAAGACTGAACCCCAGGCAGTTATCCAGGGGCCAAAGCTCATTCCGTATCATGACTCTATGTCTTCCAGGTCCTCACAGACACTGTAGTCATTCTCTAATGGGGGAGAATCTGGAGGGCTCTGTAGGGGATGCTTTATGGTCAGGAATGAATTGTTGTCCATCACTTCTGTTCACAGATTCTATTGGTTAAACTTCAGTCATATGGCTGGCTAGGAAATCCAGTGTCTCTGTATGCTTAGGAGGAAAAGCGAAACACAGTATCTGGCCAGTGTCTGTCATGATGTATAAACAATTTAAGAGCAAAACACTGAGCTGGAAATATGAAGACATTAGTTTGACCCCCTAACCTGAAATTATTTAACCTGGTTACTTAACTTTATCTATAAAGTAATGACATTAATATACTTGCCACTTACTTAAGACTCATAGACTGTTGGGACCCAAAAGTGTATTAGGAATCATTGAGTTTAGGCATCTTTCTCCAAGTCTAAACTTAAGACCTCCTGTGTCAAATTACTTGGGAAACAACAGGTCTTACTGACTAAAAATCTCTGATGTAAAAAAGCCTTGGAATCTGTATTTTTATAATTATTCCAGGTGGATCTTCTCTATACAAAAGTTCGAGATCCACTTGTTTAACTTGTTTAAGCTTGTTTAAACTTTCAATTTTATAGTTACAGAAATAAAATCTCAAAGTAATATAGACTGACATTGGATAGTGCTAGTTAGTATGGACCAAGTCTGAAATCCCTATCTCCTGAGTCACTACCCACATATATATATATATATATATATTCTCTCTTTCCTAAAGCACTATTCCCAGTGAGGACATCTTTGAGTATCAGATAACATAGTAAACACATTCCATTTGAAAGAAAGCATCATATTTTAAAATATTATTTACTTTTATAGCTCCTGGTTAGTAAACACCATCTTTGGTCTTTATTTAGCTTTGAAAATATGATTCAACATTTATGAAAACTTAGAGGCAAAATGTGGCAACACTGGGTTAGTTTTTCAACTTTTAAATCTCCCTATTATTATATCTATCTATATATATAAAGCCCTCTAGGCGATTCTAATGTGCCACATAACAGAGCAAGCACCCACTCCATCGTGTAAACCCCTTGACAGTATTTCTCTACTTCTTTAGCTCTAACAACAATCTATAGGGCGCTCACCTGCTGGTACATCTGCCTCCGGAAACAGTGGTTTTCTTTTTTAAGGTGCTTAGGAATTTCCAGGGTATCTTGTAAAAGAATTTTTAAGAGACAGATAAAATCTCCCTATTATTTTAAAACAATCTCTCATTCCTAAACGGTGCACTAGACCAAGGCAGCTTTGTTGAATGTGTGTCGTGCGCCTGGTATGTCTCCAGCCATCTGTATCCTAACTTTGAATGTGAGGCTTGCTTTGAATTCCTGTACATCCAGCCTGTAAAATCCAAACCCTACCTCTTGTCTGTTAAAAAGTTAATAAACAGAAACTTCAATTAGATAGAATTCGAAGACCAGAAGGGGGAGCTCTCATGCCCTGTGACAATGGTGAAACTCAAAAGGAAGAGACTCTTCCCACCTGGCAATGAAAAGCCTTGAAAACTTTGTTTACTATAAACCCTCCCAGCTTCCTTTCCCCCCTCTATAAACATACCTTCCTCTCCTTGGCACATAGGTAATTACGTGGGGCTCACATGGTTACAGACCTCGAATTGTAATTCCCTGTTGATCCTGGATAAACCCATCATTCCTGAAGAAATATCTAGCAGTCTGTTTCAGGTCAACGAGTCTACTGTTGGTATTGGGTAGAAGACCTCCTCATACCAGGCAACATCTTGGGCTTAACATAGTTTTCTACCCCTCTCCCAGGGACAGCCCCCCACACGACCTCCCCCCCCCCCCCCCACCCCCACCCCCACCCCCACCCACCCCCAGTCTCTAGAAGCAATGAATTTTTCTCTGTCCTGGGGGCTAAGAGGGTTTCCTACTCTACTCCTATGGTACATGAGTTTTCCTTTATCCTCTTCCCCAGAAGCAGTGCATTTTTGCCTGGGAGCTGGGAAGTTCAAGTGGAAGGGCTTGCTGATCCCCACCCCAGAATAGAAGGCTTTTACTTTTTTTACATAGTGTGGTGAAGTAAGAAGGGCTTTATGGCCATCCCCCAACAGCTGCTACTGACCTCCTGCACACATCACCAGATTTTTTGCCCTTACTCCAAATCTTTCTTGTGAATAATTGATGGAGGCCCATAGACAACATAAGCTTTTCTCATAAGCTTATGAGAAACTATGAGTTTTCTTTGTTTCTGTGATTAAGTTTTTAAAGCTATATGCTAGCCTATAGTTGTCCTATCTCATAAACTTATCTGAAGACAAAATAAGTTAGTCCATGTGACACATTTACAAGATAACTTAGCATATATTAAGATCCCAATAAATTTGGATTAGTGTTAATTACAATGCTAATAAACTTTTCTTGAGGTTTTGATATTTTCTAGTTTCCCATAGCTTGCTTTACTGTTATTTTCTTTTCCCTTTCTGATCCATTTTGATGATATACTTCAAATTATAGATCTTTTACTGTAAGTCAGTGCCAAAAAGAAATTTTTTTCTAAATGATCAGCTATGATGCTATTGGCTGTTATATTTATTTTTGACATTCTATTTAAATTCTTGCTAATACTATTGCCAAGAAAATGGCTGATGAAAATTGCACATTTTGAAGAAATTGGAATGAGATCTACTTCCTGTAGCAGATATATACTATTTTTTCATTTCTATGGAAAATATCTCCTTTAAAGAATATACTATAAATATCTTTTACATAATAAAATATCTTTAATTCAAAAAGACAAAAATATTAACTTAAAAGGTATTTTACTAAACAGTGAAATCTGTTAAATAGCATATTGGAAACAGTCACTCCTACAGCTGCCAACTCTACAGATTCCAAAATTTTAGTTAAAAAGAGAAGAAACATTTGTGTCAGGTAAATAATAAATGAAAACTTAAGAACAGGAATAGCAAAACACTGATACACAAAATATAGTTACAAACAGTTTTTCTATTTCCTTGATCTATTTCTAAATCGATCTCCTTGTCAAAAAACTGTTGCTCATCATTATTCTGGAGTCTGTAAGTTTCTTAGGAATTTTGGATGTTGTTAATACACCAGTGTTCAAGACAGTATAGCTCTGTCGTTTCTGGAATGAATGAAATCATTAAGCAGTTTCAGACAACCCAATGACAAAGTCATTTGATCAATCACTCATTTATCAAATACTGTGTGAAATTTACTGGCACGCTGGTAAAGGAGTAAGAAAGTGAAGTGAAGTGAAGTTGCTCAGTCGTGTCCGACTCTTTGCGACCCCATGGACTGTAGCCTGCCAGGCTCCTCCCTCCATGGGATTCTCCAGGTAAGAGTACTGGAGTGGGTTGCCATTTCCTTCTCCAGGGGATCTTCCCGACCCAGGGATCCAACCCAGGTCTCCTGCATTCCAGGCATGGCTTTAACCTCTGAGCCACCAGGGAAGCCCCAAAGGAGTAAGAAAGGATGAGATGAACTTCAAGGTATGGTTATGTTCTGGGAACAGTGTATACACACAGCAGGGACTTCCCTGGTGGTCCAGTGGTTAAAAATCTACCTTCCGATGAGGTGGACTCAGGTTCGATCCTTAGTTGGGAAACTAAGGCACTTCATGCCCCAGAGCAACTAAGCCCACGTGCCACAACTAGAGAAGCTTATGTGCTGAAAGGAAGACACAGCACAGCCCTCTCTCCCACCAAATGCAAATACAACAAATAAACGACAAGTCAATGGAAAAACACCGAAAGAAATTTAAATGATTCAGAAATATGTGAGTTTCTAGTCAGAAATGTGAGCACACTGAATTAATTTGTTTGCTGAATATTTTGTTTTAGTTATTAAGCAAATCTACTTTTATAAATGCCCTCTAAATATGAACTGGATAATAAAACTGAGAAGCAGACTTCATATAAATGGACAACAAAAAATTAGAAAGACTTGGAGGGAAACCAATCTTCATGATTCCCAGTCAAGAGACAACCTGATGAAAAGCTAAGAGAGACCCTTTAAACATAGTCTGCTTTTAGGAGTATCCCTAGGAGGCTTTGTAAAAAACCCTTGGCTCTAAGTTAGTGATCATAGAAAACTGAGATTATTTTGTAGAATCTGAAACTGCTATATAAATTGATAGCACGTGGAATTTGCTTCTGCAATATTTACAGTGAAGGTTGTCAGTGAGCTTCATGTATAATATAAACATTTTAAAAGGGTAGTTTAGTAAAACAGGAAATAACCCAAGTTAGGATAGCTTCAATAGCCAATGAGAATAACCTGCATTCAACAGTCACAGGAATTTAGGCTAAGAGAAAGCTGTCTGTCACATATTTAAAATGTACAGAACAGTAAAGGAAGTAGAAGGAAATTTAAGAGCTGAGGTCTGAAACAACGAACGTTGTGTTTTATTACAACGAAGGCATAGAATATGAACTGGACTTTTTCAGTCACTGAAACACTAGACAAGGAGAGGCCTGGTATCTTTAAATCTGTGAATGTAGATTGTTTCAAGAAATGCTGTATTTCAAGACAAATTTAATCAGACATATTTAACTAATAGAAATATTTTACTTCTATTAAAGTATTTAGAGATACTAAAATTCAAATTCTAGTTGCATTATTTTGGGGCTTGGATACTTGCTCTTAATTAAAATACTTGTATCTTTTAATCCCCTTTATCCTTTAGATTTTTGCTATATGTGAGAGTCTAAATCATGTACAATTAGTGAGAATATAAACTTCTTTATACTGACTTTATTTTCATATTATTAAAATCTTATTAAAATGTAGAAATGTTAAAATATTGTGTCTGTAAAATGTGATACTACTAGTAATTTTGGAGGGATTAATTTTTGAAATGGATATTAATTGCTCTAAAAATTAAAGTGTTATTCTTTGATGTTTCTGGAATGCATTCATCCCTTGAGATATGCCATTATACACATTTCTTTCAGAGAAATTTTGCATTTAGATACATGAGAGTTTAATTTATATAGCTGACTATTATTTTTTTAATTTTTTTACTCTTAAAACATGCTCTGCTACTCCCATAAAATTGCTGTGATTTCACAGAAATATTAAAAATGCTTATTTAGAGAAAAATTAATTTAAAACTTTTCCATAATGTACTATGATATCCTCAACAATGAGGAATAACTCAGAAAATATATTAAGTAAACTGTTCTTACTCTCAAAAAAATTGACCATGTCAATAGTCAGAAAATATTCATGAAATAATTACCTAAATTAGAGATACTGATAAAAATGGGAGTATAGTGAAGACAAAAATTATTGCAAACTGGAATGCTTGGCAAACTATGAGGGGAAGATTGAAGGAAGGGAGGCTTTGACTGGAGAAGATATTCCAAAGCAAAAGATTCGGCAAAAGTTTTATGAAGAGAGTTTAATTGTGGAATAGTGAGAAGTTGGTTATCTTGTGGGATCAGTAATTTAGAGTCAAATTCTGGAGGACTGTAATGGAAACTAATAAAGGAAAGAAGGAAAAGTTGATTAAAAGAGGGGGAAAAGCCATGTAAAGATGAAGGAAAGTTTTGGACTGAGATGGGGACACAGAATCAGGTGAACTCTGAAGTGGAGTTTTAAGACAGCATTAACAATTGAAGTCACATTATGAAAGTCTAAGAAGAAAAACAGTTATGATAAGTGGTGGCTGGAGGAATAGCCCATTCATCTGAGGAAAAGGAAAATTAGGGTCAAAAAGTTGTAGAGTTAAGTGTCTCTGTGTGTGTTCAGGATAGATAACACATTCTATAAAATGTGATCAAATGAAAATCAAACATCTGGCATGAATATATGGAACACACTATTTCACAAATATGATGAACACCAGAATTTTATAATTAAAATGTACTATGAATCCCTTTGACAGCCGGTAGCCTGGTGTTCAAGGGATGTATTTTTGATAGATGGTAAAATTTAGATTCCTGTTTTCCTGCAATAGATAATTGCCACTAATGGATATTTGTTATTTCCTGTCTGTTTAGAATCTTTTCCATAGAAATGGTTAATCAATAGCCTTTAATATCCTGTAAACTCCTCCCACCACCCCACCCAACGTAAAAGTTATCATGTGATTCAGGTTTGTCAATCAGATTCCCCAAACACCTGGTCATAGCAAGGGGGATCAGCTCAGGATAGATAGGCCTGTGACCAAGAAAAGTGATTAAAGCATCCTCAAGGTTTTCATAGAGACAGCTATAGGAAAGAGGTATACTTTCATCTTATCTGAAATTACTATTAATAAGGTAAAAGGACAAATAAAGCTGGACCTGTCAATTATGTCTGCAGTCGTATCACAGCAACATTCCTGAGAATGAAGCCAGTTCAGAAAAAGCAGAGCTGAGCAATAGAGAAAGACATAACCCTGATGAAATTGGCTTAGGTTCTGGGCTCTGGCTGTGGTTGTACTTCTCGATTACTTAAGTCTATATATTCCTTTCTTTCCCTCAGTTTACAGTCATTTGCTATAGAAAGGGTCCTGTTTAATGAGGACAACTGGGCATAAGGTAAGAAAAGAGCTTCCACACTGGCTCAGTAGTAAATAATCCACTTCCAATGCAGGAGACATGGTTTCGATTTGCAGATTAGGAAGATCCTCTAGAGATGGAAATGGAAGCCCACTTAAGTATTCTTGCCTGGAGAACCCCATGGACAGAGGATCCTGGTGGCCTACAGTTCACGGGCTCCCAAAATCCATGGAGTTGCGAAGAGTTGACTCGACTGAGTGAACTAAACAATGACAAGGTAAGAAAAATAAAGTATAAGCAAGAAGCATCATAACTCTATCCTTCTCTGAATACCTAGAATATGTTAATATTCATTTCCATAAGGAATGCACACTTCAATCCCTACTGTGTGTTCCAGTCATTTATGTACTATTTTTACTTCTGGTACTAGAATGTGAGCCTCTTCAGAGCAGGGATAGTTTCTTAGTTTTTTTCTGACATTCTATTGTGTGGCATACACTGGAACTGGCCAACCCTCAGTCATCCTGAGCTCTTTCCCCTTGTTCATCTACCACTGCAGAGACTAGCAAGGGCTATGCACTCACTTTCCTAATCTTTCTGTAGCTAGGAGTGATCCAATTTTGTTTAGTGAGATATAACCGGAAATATACCAAGAGAAATATTTTGTTTTTGGACAAAAGAAAATATATATTTCTGGTGTTCTTCTTTCTTGGTGCTAGGAATGGAAATGCAAAGATGATGTCTTGAACTGCAGCAACCATATTGTGATAAGGAGGCATGAGCATGAGGGAAACAAAAGGCCAACTTAGTTAAAATAGCAATTCCACTGTTCCTGAAACTAACTACATTAAGCTTCCAAACTTCTTTTTCTGAATTCAATTAACTAAAGTTGGACAGCTCACGTTTTCTAGGTCTTACCTTAACAAGTTACTGATTATGTCCCAGACTTAGAGTTTCTTAGATAGGCATGAACTTCAATCTAGATATTAATGTCCAGCAATCAGTAGTTTTAAGGGTGGCAAAATTTTCTGTTGGAAAACACGTAAGCATTAAAATCAGAGGACTTGGGTTGATTTCTGTTGTCTGCAGATTATTGATTATATGATATGACCTCATAAAAGTCAATGATAGTGGGTTTTAGTTTTCTTTGATTATATGTGAGAATAAATTATGTTCCTTAAGTATTTCACAGTTTGCCTTGGAAATGAACAGAGATCACTCTGTTGTTTTTGAAACTGTACCCAAGTACTTCATTTTGAACTCTTATTGACTGTGGGGGCTCCCCATTTCTTCTAAGGAGTCTTGCCCACATCAGTGCTAGCAAGACAATGCTAAAAATCCTTCACCTAGGCCTCAGCAGTACGTGAACCAAGAACATCCAGATGTACAAGTTGGATTTAGAAAAGGCAGAGAAATCAGAGATCAAATTGCCACCACCATTGGATCATATGAAAAGCAAGGGAATTCCAGAAAAACATCTACTTCTGCTTCACTGACTATGCTAAAGCTTTTGACTGTGTGGATTACAACAAACTGTGGATAATTCTTAAAGAGATGGAATACCAGACCACCTTACCTGCCTCCTGAGAAATCTGTATGCAGATCAAGAAGCAACATTTAGAAGTGGACATGGAACAAAAAACTGGTTCCGAGTTAGGAAGAAATATGTCAAGGCTGTATCTTGTTACCCTGGTTATTTAACTTATATGCAGAGTACATCATGTGAAATGCCAGGCTGGATGAAGTTCAAGCTGATTGCTGGCAGAAATATAAATAATCTCAGATATACAGATAATACCACTCTAATAGCAGAAAGCTAAGAGGAACTAAATACCCTCTTGATAAAGGTAAAAGAGGGGAGAGAAAAAGCTGACTTAAAATTCAACATTCAAAAAACTAAGATCATGGCATCTGGTGCAATCACTTCATGTCAAATGGGGTAAAAATGGAAAGAGTGACAGATTTTATTTTCTTGAACTCCAAAATCACTGAGGATGGTAACTGCAGCCATGAGATTAAATAATGCTTTCTCCTTGGAAAAAAACCTATGAAAAAAACTAGACAGTATATTAAAAAGCCAAGATATCACTTTGCCAACAAAGTTCAGGATAGTCAAAGCTATGGTTTTTCAGTAGTCATGTATGGATGTGAGAGTTAGACCATAAAGAAGGTTGAGTGCCCAAGAATTGATGCTTATCTGTGGTGCTAGAGAAGACTTTTTAGAGTCCTTTGGATTGCAAGGAAATCAGACAAGTCAATCCTAAAAGAAATCAACCCTGAATATTCACTGGAAGGACTGATGCTGATGCTGAAACTCCAATAATTTGGTGAAACAGTGGCTGACTTTATTTTTCTGGGCTCCAAAATCACTGCAGATGGTGATTGTAGCCATGAAATTAAAAGACACTTACTCCTTGGAAGAAAGTTATGACCAAACTAGACAGCATATTAAAAAACAGAGACAGTAATTTGTCAACAAAGGCCTATCTACTCAAGGCTATGGTTTTTCTAATGGTCATGTATGGATGTGAGAGTTGGACTGTGTAGAAAGCTGAGCACTGAAGAATTGATGCTTTTGAACTGTAGTGTTGGAGAAGACTCTTGAGAGTCCCTTGGATTGCAAGGAGATCCAACCAGTCCATCCTAAAGATCAGTCCTGGGTGTTCACTGGAAGGATTGATGTTGAAGCGGAAACTCCAATACTTTGGCC
Organism: Nanger dama; assembly: GCA_917880005.1. Classification (NCBI taxonomy): domain Eukaryota; kingdom Metazoa; phylum Chordata; class Mammalia; order Artiodactyla; family Bovidae; genus Nanger; species Nanger dama. The sequence goes on along the minus strand of CAKJTW010000010.1, from coordinate 33,497,529 downwards.
ACCTAATGCGAAGAGCTGACTTATTGGAAAATACACTGATGCTGGGAAAGATTAAGGACAGAAGGAGAACGGGGTGGCAGAGAATGAGATGGTTGGATGGCATCATCAACTCAATGGTCATGAGTTTGAGCAAGCTCTGAGAGATAGTGAAGGGCAGGGAGGCCTGGAATGCTGCAGTCCATGGGTTTGCAAAGCCTGAGACACCTCTGAGCAATTGAACAACAACAAAATTTCACAGTTTTGACATAATGATTAAGTATGACAATGTATGTGAATATGTCTTATAAAATATAAGATGCTGAACAAATATTATTTGGCTGTTACTTATTGATTCAACCTCCCCACGCAGAATGGAGCTATGTCTTATTCTTATGATAGTAAGGAAAAGAGAACTTATAAGAGAATATTATTAATTACTTATTTTTCATAAATAAATTTGATTATGAAGTAACATATTTAAGCAGAAATACATTTCACTACAAAAATAATGCAACATTTTATTTGCAAGTTGTATACTATAATAATGACCTGTTTATGTCCATCTTCTATAATGGTAAAAGAATAAAGGGGATGTCTGGAGGTGATTTGTTGTAATGTAATGAAACTGCAGATTCAGTGTGGTTATTCCAACAGTGCACAAGTGCTGACAGTTTAAAGTTAAGCACTGAATGATTATAAACCTCACAGGCTATTTTGATACTTTACTTGGAAAATAATATGGAAGAGTCTTTGAATATGTCTAAAATAATACCAGAAAAATCCAATATTTGTGTAAAATTTCAAAGGATCAGCTGTTTAAACAATAGCTTGATTAAATATCAATACGTGTTTTGCAAGCATTGTAAAATTTACCCTGTTATTATCTCATAACGTAATTTTCAACTGGTAAACAGATTTTCCTGAAAGCAACCAAATTATAGTGTACCGTGTCCTTGTCCCAAAATGTAAAGTGTTCTACAAAACACTCCAGGGAACGTATAAGCTCCTATCTCTCGTCCTACATACCAAAGATCAGAAAGGTCATTTGGTTAGTGTTAAAACAGTTTCACTCCAAAAATGCAAGAAAATTTATGTCTTTTTAGTCTTATTCTTTACAAAACTTAAACTCTTTTCACTGTGCATTATCTAAAACAAATAACATAATACTAAAACAAAATACAGACACCAAAAGAACATCTTGTAGATGGAAGATTTTATTCCATTTGAATATTTACTTTCCAATTTTTATATTTTCTTCCTCTACTGTAAAGTTTCCTGATTCTTTCACATGTTATTATAAATGATTTCTGCTTTTTGCTTTTAAAAATATCTCTGGCCATTTGGACTGTAATCATTGACTGCTAGTTACTTAAAGAAGAGCACATGATAAATATAGCTGTTTTGGGTTCTGCGCACAGTATGGATGGTTTACTTCTTTATTTAATTTGATTGAGAATAAAATCTATAGAAATTCAAATATATTTAAAATGCAAGCTTTTCCAAAGTAAGGATTATGCTTTCTATCATTTTTGTAACTTTGTTATATTATTAAAATACTAGTCTGACAACTAGTCTGACAATACTTGCTGCTAAGTCACTTCAGTTGAGTCCGACTCTGTGTGACCCCACCCCTCTGATGGCAGCCCACTAGGCTCCCCCCGTCCCTGGGATTCTCCAGGCAAGAACACTGGAGTGGGTTGCCATTTCCTTCTCCAATGCATGAAAGTGAAAAGTGAAAGTAAAGTCTCTCAGTCGTGTCCGACTCTTAGCGACCCCATGGACAGCAGCCCACCAGGCTCCACTGTCCATGGGATTCTCCAACAAGAGGACCAGAGTCGGGTGCCATTGCCTTGCTAGTACTTGTTTTATTGCCCTATAGATTAATAACATTCAGATATTGTTAGTACCTCTACAGTGAAAAGTGCTATTAAAAAGTAAAAATTTACAAAAGAAATAATTGTTATTTTTGGCAATTCTTCTCTTTACTTACACATGATAGAGATATAATTTTATAAATATCTATTAGTATTATAAATTCTGGAATTTTATTCACTCAACCCTGATTAATATAGAGAGCTAATGAGTAAATAGACTTTTTAGGCAGTGATAAAGGGTTCAGGATGAATTTTCCTCATTATTGATACTAAATTGAAAATCAATAGTGTTTTTGCCCAGAGAGAAACAAAATTAAGTCATTTCAACACTAAATGGTATTTATCTTTATTTTTTTTTAATTCTGAAGAACTGCTTTCATTTTTACTCATAAAATAAATTTCTTTTCATAAATTAAATTATTTTTCAGCCCCTCTCCCCACCTTCAATCTTTCTAGTAACAATGTATTACTATACATATATTACTATATATAATAATGCATCTTCATACAAAATATAAAACAAAATTGTTTCTGTACTATTTAGCTTTGAGCAATATACACTGTTAGACTTCCAGGAGATAATAAGTATGCATATTTTAATATAATGTATAAATTTTATAAAGTATATATTTTAAAAGTTAATTGAGTGTTCCTGTACCATTCCAATGATGTTTTGCAACAAATGTAAAAAAAAAAAAAAAAACGACAGGAAAAAATATTAGTGTACTTACCAGGCTGCCAAGAATTCTCCTTATGGAACTATGTAATGCCTGTAATTTCTAATGGGTTTCTTTTATAGCTTTTGGAATATTGCCATTGAATTTTCCCCTTAATTTATTGTCAGACTGTTTCCAGTGGATTTCTCTCAGTGGTTTGCTGAACTCTCCTCAGCAAAGCTACTCTGGAGTCACCTGAACCTTAGCCAGGAAAGGACTCTTTTGACCCACTTCCATAGGCCGTTGAGCTTAGCTCAGGGAATTGCTCCATCCTGACCAACAGAGCTCTTCCAAGTAAAGCCATTCTACATCCAAAGAATTGCTGGATCTCTCCCAGCAAATTGGCAAACTCTGCTGGACTGGCCCCAGTGAAATGGCAGATCATAATCAGTTGGTGGCTGCCAGCAGAAATGGCAGCCCACACTACTCAAAGTTGACATCTTTCATGAGGTAATTTGATGATGCAGGGGAAAAAATGTAGTCATGGTTATAACAAATTAATGTTTTGTATCAGGAAGGCTATTGCTCATCACAAACCCCCAATACAACCACAAAACAAGTTTACAAATTAGAGCTGAATTGCAGATTTCTCACACATCTTCCTTCTTCTATCCAGTTTTTCTTTCTCCAGAGCATTTATTTCAAATCTTAGTCTACTATTATAGCAACAAAATGTATTTTAATCACTTTATTAGAGATTTTTTTGCAAATACAGTTATTATATATGATGACTTTTATCATTATTCATTATTACTTCTACATTACTATTGATCCATTAATTATGATAATGGAACCTCCACACTTTTATTTTAGTTTGATATGTATTTTTAGTTTGCATATATTTTTTGTTTGTTTCACAATGTTGAATAAGCATGAGTTAAGCATTTCCTAAAAACCCGGGAGCCAAAACCATTCACTATTCCCTAGAATTACTATATGAGTTCCTTGAACAAAGCCTAGGACAATTGAATTTAAGAGAATATTTAATAGACAGGGCAAGCCCATAAACCCCCTGTTACTCTAGTATTTTTACTTGATAATTAGGAATAAACACTCTGATAAGTTTAGAAGAATTTTGACAACTTACTACTATTAGCCATAATTTGAAGATTTATTTTTGAAGGCAATGCATATATTTTTTTGTTTCAACCCATAAATACTCTTAATCAAGCATACTACTGGTGTAAACAAAGTTATTAAAAAATTTTTACGCTTATGTAATTTCAGAATCATAGAAAAGTTCTAGAGCAGTTTAAACAATTCCTAAGATCCTTTACTCAGATTCCACAAGTCTTAATTTCCTATTTTCTTTTTGTCTCTCTAAAATATATGGCCAACAAGTGAGGAATCCATCTGCAATGCCGGAGATACAGGAGACATGGGTTCCATCCGTGGGTTGGGAAGATCCTCTGGAAGAGAAAATGGGAACCCACTTCAGTCTTCTTTCCTGAGAAATCCTATGGACAGAGGAGCCTGGCAGTATGCATAGTCCACAGGGTCACAAAAAGAATCAGATACAACTGAGTGATTAAGCACACAAAACATACGCATATTATTTCTTTTAACATTTTGAAAGTAAGTTGTAGATCTGATGTCTTTTTACTCATAAATCCTCCATTTTGTTTTTCTTAAAACAAAAACCCTCATCATTTGGCAAGCATCATGGTAATAATTATTGCAGATAAGAATCATAAATGGATACTAAATTGGTGAGCAGAAGTATCATGAGAAACAGGACATTTGGACATGAGACTACAGAATCTATAATATCTCTCTACAAGACACTTATGAATCAAAAGAAAATTAACAAAGATTTTTGCCACAATCCAAAGAAAGATAGGGGCTTTGTCTTGGTTCTTGGCAGGTAACTTCTTAACTTTTGGAACTTTTTGAATAAGAATGTGCTTGTTATTTGTGTTGGGCCCCTAGATGGTTTATGCTAACAAAGTGACTCAGGGTGAGAGCCAACCACTAACAAGAAGATAATTCAGGGTTGGGGCTGAAAGCCAGAAAGACCAATCATGAGATTATCAGAGGGGGAGAGGAGACTGAGTTCAACCAAGTATGCAATGATTCAACCAACCAGTCCTATTTAATAAAGCATCAGTTAAAACTCTGGGCTCTGAAGCTTCAAAAAGCATCAGTGGTTGGCAGTACTCTGTGTTGTCACACTTGAATGCTAAGAGAGTCACATTTTCCTGCTCCATGTTTAAACTTTTCTGGACTCTGCTTTGCTGGTTCTAATTTCTTTCCTTTGCCTAGAATAACCCAGAAGTGTAATAGCTTTCAGTGAGTTCTGGGTGTCTTTCTAGTAAACTAACCTGAAGGTGTTCTCCAGAACGCCTGTGTTTATGGCCAGCTAGTCTGATGTGAGGGCAGTTTTGTTGGAATTGTTCTCTCAGACTTTGCTGTTTGATAAACTCACAGGAGTTGGTGTCAGAAGTCTTGGGCAGACTTGGCAGTCTGGACTACTAGGACCTTAACCGTGAATTCATCTTAACTCTAGATAAAAAAATAAAGACTTTTCATTGGAGAAACCTGACAGACATCACCTTTGCAAGTGATCAGAGTTAGCAACTGCTACAATGACTAATACTGATATTCATGCACTTTTTCATATGGTACAGTAAGAAGGGCACAATATCACTTGTCTGTTATTCACACAAAAATGCATTAACTTCAATCTAGTTATGAAAAAACACTTGAAGTACCCAAAATAAGGGATAAACTTTAAATTAACTGGCCAGGCCTCTTCAGCATCACGAGTTACTCAGTTCAGTTCAGTTCAGTCGCTCAGTCATGTCTAACTATTTGCGATCCCATGGAATGCAGCATGCCAGGCTTCCCTGTCCATCACCAACTACCAGAGTTTACTCAAACTCATCCATCGATTTGGTGATGCCATCCAACCATCTCATCCTCTGTTATCCCCTTCTCCTCCTGCCTTCAATCTTTTCCCAACATCAGGGTCTTTTCCAAGGAGTCAGTTCTTAGCATCAGTTGGCCAAAGTATTGGAGTTTCAGCTTCAGCATCAGTCCTTCAAATGAATATTTAGGGCTTATTTCTTTTAGTATGGACTGGTTGGCTCTCCTTGAAGTCCAAGGGACTCTTAAGAGTCTCCTCCAACACCACAGTTCAAAAGTATCAGTTCTTCAGCACTCAGCTTTGTTTATAGTCCAACTCTCACATCCATACATGACCACTGGAAAAACCATAGCTTTGATTAGATGGACCTTTGTTGGCAAAGTAATGTCTCTGCTTTTTAATATGCTGTCTAGATTGATCATAGCTTTTCTTCCAAGGAGCAAGTGTCTTTTAATTTCATGGCTGCAGTTACCATCTGCAGTGATTTTGGATCCCCCAAATTAAAGTCTCTCACTGTTTCCGTTGTTTCCCCATCTATTTTCCAGGAAGTGATGGGACCAGATGCCATGATCTTAGTTTTCTGAATGTTGAGTTTTAAGCCAACTTTTAGTTTTCTGAATGTTGAGTTTTAAGCCAACTTTTTACTCTCCTCTTTCACTTTCATCAAGAGGCTCTTTAGTTCTTCACTTTCTGCCATAAGTGTGTTGTTGAGTTTCTCAATGAGACTACAGATTTGGAGACATGACTCCTCAGGGTATTAGGATCTCAGATTGTAATCCAGACTACAAAAAGCACTTAAAAGGGACAGTTGGTGAACTCTGATTAAGGTTTATGGATTAGTTAATAGTATTAAATCTATGTTGATTTTCTGTTTACAGAAAAATAATTGTAAAAATATGTATTATTTAGGTAAAATGTTATCACTAGGGGAAACTGAATAAAGGATTTATAAAATTCTGTCTACTATTTTCTAGTTTCTAAATAAGCCTTAGGTATTTCAAAATAAAAAATTTAAATTTTCAAGAGAAATGTCTTACTTATCCATAGTACAATTATAAAACTTAGAAAATTAACACTGATACAATATTTAGTGAATTTATAGACCTTGCTCAAAGTTAATTGATTGCCCCCATAATGTCCCCTTAAGCCCATTTTGGAAACAGGAAATGGAACTGTATGAAGAGGGCTCACCTTACAATTATAAACATAAGGGACTTCCCTGGCTGCCCAGTGGTTACAACTCCTTGCTTCACAGCTAGGGGGTTACAATCGCTGGCTGGGGAACTAAGATTCTACAAGTTGCACAGCATGGCCAAAATAATAATAATAAGAACAGCCAATTATAAAACATGACAAGAATAGATGAACAGTGAAAATTTTGATGCTCATTATTCTTATATTGTAAAATACAATAAACAATATTTGAGCCAAGAATATATATGATGTAAAACAACAAACTGCTTTCATTAGTAGCATCAAAAAACTTTCTTTGGAGAAAACTGTCCCCTGCTTCTGCTCCAACCCACCTCAAAAGTTGAACAATTTTACCTTGAACCTTGAATATAATTATATTCTTCATAATCATCTCATAATTCAAGCAATTAGTTACCACAAATTATTTTACTGATATTACTGAGTCTCAGTTCCTCTTTTCTGGAAAATTGAAAATTTAATTCATATCATACAGGGTTTTATGTGATTAAATGTGATAATATATTTGAAGAACTTAGTAGAATGCTGGGCTTCCCTAGTGGCTCAGATGGTAAAGAATCTGCCTGCAATGTGAGAGACCTGGGTTCAGTCCCTGTGTTGGGAAGATCCCCTGAAGGAGGGCATGGTAACCCACTCAAGTATTCTTGCCTGGAGAATCGCCATGGGCAGAGGAGCATGGCGAGCTACAGTCCATGGTGTCACAAAGAGTCAGACATGACTGAGCAACTAACAAGCACACACACACACACACACACACACACACACACACACACACACACAGTAGATTTCTAAACACACCAGGGGCTCAACAGATGGGTTTCTCTACTCCTTTTAAATCTCAAAGTGAACACTTTAATGCTGGATGGCCAGTTTCTCACATCAACAGAACGGATTATAACAAAGGGCAATGAACTGCAATCTACTGAATAGCATCAGCCTTCAAAATGCCTGAAATTTCCCTTGATGACTTATCCCGTTGTGCTTATGCATTCTCCACCTAAAACACTTCTATTAAGACACACAGTGATATCAGAGTTGGGAACTCATTGGAAAAACAAAAATGTCAGCGACAAAATGTAGGTGAGAGTAGTAAATGCCATAGGAGTCAACATATTCCACACTCTCTAACATAATGTTTGGACAAAAGTAGACGGTGTTTTTGTGGTTTCCTAAAGTATTTTTCCCTATTCCTATTCCTACCCTATGCCTCACCCTCATATCTTACAGAATTCATCATGTCAATCTGAGTATTGGATTTCTTAAAAAATATTTTTGGGGTTCATTTAAAAATAATTTTAGCACTAGATTTCATAAAATTTATTGCACAAAAAAACAAGATGGAAATATGGTCCAAAGTCAAATTCAAATGATAGTGATTATTATAGGCACTGGTAACTAATAACAGATCCTTGTTACTGAACTTATATAGACATAGTAGACTAAAAACTCAAGAGTAATGGACTTTTTTTTCTAGGAATCTTATTTTCACTTGAAAACCAAGGAAGATGTAGTCAAGTTTGAATACAAAAAGGAAATACGTATGTCAAATTGCTTTAAAAAATGGCAAATGTAGGGATTCCCCTGGTGATCCAGTGGCTATGACTCTGAGCTCTCAATGCTGGGGCCTTAGGTTTCATCTCTGGTTGGGGAGTTAGATCCCACATCCCACAACTAAGACCTTCAGTTCAGTTCAGTCGCTCAGTCATGTCTGACTCTTCGCGACCCCAGGAATTGCAGCACGCCAGGTCTCCTGTCCATCACCAACTCCCGGAGTTCACTCAGACTCACATCCATCGAGTCAGTGATGCCATCCAGCCATCTCATCCTCTGTTGGCCCCTTCTCCTCCTGCCCCTAATCCCTCTCAGCATCAGAGTCTTTTCCAATGAGTCAACTCTTCACATGAGTTGGCCAAAGTACTGGAGTTTCAGCTTTAGCATCATTCCTTCCAAAGAAATCCCAGGGCTGATCTCCTTCAGAATGGATTGGCTGGATCTCCTTGCAGTAAGACCTTACACAGCCAAATAAATAAATTAAAAATAAATACTAAGAAAAAATAGCAAATATATATCAGCCTTGCCCCGTGCTGTATATTCCTTTAAGCACTTCAACATGTATTAACCCATTTAATCCTCATGGCAACCCTAACTATTGTCATTGTTTCATAGACAAGGAAACTGAGACTCAGAGAGGTGAAACCAATATGTCTACAGTTATTAAATGACAGAGCTGGGATTTAAATTAAGATGATCAGGTCCAGAGGCCAAGGCCTTAACCCTCGTTGTAACACTACCTACCACTTGGCAAGCTTGTTTTGATTCTTACTATGTCCTCAGGCAGATTTAAAGCCTCAACTTTACAATGAGGAAATTGAGTATCAGATTTTTGTATCTTGTCAAGATACTTGCAACAGGATGGAGCAGAGATATAAACAAGGATTTTTCAGATTCAAGAGTGTGTATTCCTCCATACCTTGTTCCATGTGTCTTGTGTTTCTTCTTCTTCCCTCATCAGTATGTTTTCTATTTCATGTCTCTTGGCCAGGTAACATGCCTGGAAACTTTCCACAGGATTCTCATTCCTGAGGAACGCTTATGTTTTTAACAGAGTTTTTTTTTTTTTTTTTTTAAATATTTACTGAGCTGTCTTAGGAGCTGCCAGCCTCAAGTGATGGTCCTTTGATGACAACCATCTTCAATTCAATCATTCATTCACTCACTAATATTATTAAATATTAGTGATGAAACTCTATGTGGAACTGCTCAAGGTCTTAGCAGGTTCCTGGGAGCATGCTAGGCATTGTAACTTAACTAAAGTTAAGTCCAGGTTTTAAGGAATTCATAGCATAGGAAAGGATCTTTCTCATTCAAAGATACTGCTTGCTTAATTTCTTGTGGGTATGGCAGGTAGACCTGACTCTGCTGTACACGCCCAGCCTCCATGCCTTCTCATCAATTAATCCCATAACATGATCTATGAAGGGCACTTTGCTTTCCTCACAGCCACAAGAGAACAAAAGCAGAACGTGCCACCAATAATCCCAAGTGACCTTTTGGTCTCTCAGTATTTCTTATATCATACTCTCAGGAAGACAAGAGAGTAAAGAATAATAATAATAGGAACAATTAATACTTCTGTCTGGCTAAGTGCTTCACATTTCTCTTTTCAGCCAGCCATGATCTTGTGAAATAGGCAAATTTATTATTTGCATTTGCTGAAAATAGAAACACAGACACAGGGAGTTCAGCAAGTTGCTCAAGGTCAAATGGCCCATGGTGGCACAAGAAGCATTTTAAGCAATGAAGTCGGAGGCCAGAACTTGACTTCTTAGGCACTAAAGTAAAATATTTAATAAGAAAAGTGATACCTGCAGTCTCATTTTGCCAGGATCTTAAAATAAGGGACATAGAAATATTAAAAATACATTTGAGAAACATCATAAAAGGAAATAAAAGTATAGTGCCAACTAATTAAGAGTATCCTCTGGACCAGGAAGGAACCTTTATTGATTACCTGTTAGGGTGCTGGTGCTTTATGTTTCTCCCTTAATCCTGCCTCCTGCCATGGGCTGTAGTGGAGTCAGGTACTGGCACCTCACAGAGCTCGGGAGCTAGTCTCTCCTAGCCCCCTCCACACTTTATTACAGTCACAACCTTCGAATTCACCATTTGTATCTAGCAGTCTGAAACTCCTTGAGGACAGGCAATATTCATGTTTCTATCTCTAGTGACTGGACAAGACTAATTTGCAGAATGAACACATGAGCATGGGAGAAAAGTCAACAACAACCTCAGATATGCAGATAACACCACCCTAATGGCAGAAAGCAAAGAGGAACTAAAGAGCCTCTTGATGAAGGTGAAACAGGGGAGTGAAAAAGCTGGCTTCAAGCTCAGCATTCAAAAACTATAACTATGGCATCCGGTCCAATCACTCCATGGCAAAGAGGGAAAAATGGAAAACAGTGACAGACTTTATTTTCTTGGTCTTCAAGATCACTGTAGATGGTGACTGCAGCCATGGAATTAAAATTTGCTTGCTCCTTGAAATAAAAGCTATGACAAACCTAGGCAGCGTATTACAAAGCAGAAGTGTCACTTTGCAGACAAATGTCTGTCTAGTCAAAGCTATGGTTTTTGCAGTGGTCATGGACGAATGTGAAAGTTGGACCATAAAGAAAGCTGAGCACCAAAGAATTGATGCTGTTGAACTGTGGTTTTGGAGAAGACTCTTGAGAGGGAATTAAAGGGAATTAAACCTGAATATTCATTGGAAAGACTGATGCTGAAGTTGAAGCTCCAATCCTTTGGCCATGTGATACGAAGAGCCAAGTCCTTAGAAAACACTCTGATGCTGGGAAAGTTTGAAGACAAAATGAGAAGGGGTTGGTATCGATGAAATGGCTAGATGGCATCACTGACTCAAAGGACATGAGTTTGAGCAAACTCCAGGAGGTGGTAAAGGACAGTTAAGGAAATAGTCACAGGATATCCCTACATCTGGTCACGTTACACAGCAGGTACCTGAAGAATGAACAATAATCTCATGTCTGTTTGCCTCTACATCTTGTGATCTTCAGGTGAATTTAAAAAGATGAACAAATTTGTAAACCAGGTAGCACAGAAATCTGTGTCAGGGCCGAAAGCAGTGAGTAGTTTGAAGTCATGAAAGTTTCTTATTCTAAGCAGAAAAAAGAAAACTTAGGTTTTTTTTTTTTTAAGCCTCAGGAACATGAAAAATAACTGGAAAGGAGCCATTCCATGGGGGAAGGGATCAGAGTCTGGATTTAGTACTTGCCACACAATGACATCCCACTCCTGTACCCTGGCCTGGAAAATCCCATGGACGGAGGAGCCAGGTCGGCTGCAGCCCATGGGGTCGCAAAGAGTCAGACACGACTGAGCAACTTCACTTTCACTTTTCACTTTCATGCATTGGAGAAGGAAATGGCAACCCACTCCATTGATCTTGCCTGGAGAATCCCAGGGACGGGGGAGCCTGGTGGGCTGCCATCTATGGGGTCGCACAGAGTCGGACACGACTGAAGAGACTTAGCAGCAGCAGCAGCAGCAGCACATAATAAAAGAGTTGCCACTGCTTGTGTCTGGTCATTCTTCACATTTGAGACTCTGCTGACTGTCATGGGCTTTGTTTAAGAGAAGCAAACAGAAATTAAAAGACTGCCTCCCTCATATCACAGCTAAGTGAAACTTGTGTCCAGTCCCAGGTTCACAAATACAGAAGGAAATGCAATTAGTTTAGTATTTTAATAGGTGATTGATTTGGAGTCTATTTTTCTGAGTCAGATTAATCCAAAGCCCACCAGGTCCACCCCGGCCTGCACACTTCTCCACAAGGCTCCGGCTGCACCTCTGAGCCGCAGAAAGCTCTGCCACCCTAACCAGCACCTCCAGGCACAATATTTTGCTTGGTTGACTTGATCTCACTTTCTTCCTCTGAGCAGCTCTGTGGCAATTCAGAGGTGAAAAAACAGATAATTGGATGGTAGAATTGGATCCTGTGTGATTGCAAAGTTAAAAAGAAATTCCTTCAGCATGAACTTGGAAGTGAAATGGAAACCCAACAAGCAAAACTCTCTATGTCCAGCAAATGAAGCCAAAGTGAGGTTTGCAAGCTGCCTGGCTCTATGTGGACATGACAAGGCCACTGGCCAGAAAGTTCACAGGCAGTACTTCGTTTAAATGCAATGTTGCTATCAATCTCGTCAATTTAAAAATTCAATCTGCTATTTCCCCACCTGCTCACTCAGTATCCTAGACATGCTACAGATACACATATGAATAGTGATGTAAGCACAAAATTATTTATTAATTTTTGTCAATGCAAATTTTCCTTAATGTTTACAGAAAATAAATCAGGATAAGCAAACATTTCTTAAATTCACTTTGGAATGACTAGATGTTTTGCCTAAACTACCAGATAAATTTTTTTGACCTTCTACCTACTTCTTTCGGGCTACATCACAAATAATACTTAATACATCTTAAGTCAGCCAAATGCAAGCAGAAATCTGGCACATTGAATAGCCATTTATTCTGAATGGATGGATAATGAGATGGGACACTCAATTTTTAAACCATATTTACCGAACTTAGCACTCAAATTAAACCATAGTTATTGATTGTACTGTGGTCAAAGCATTGTGCTAGCCACCACCGTGGAATACCCAAGATGGAATAGACACAATTCCACAATATGTAACTCAAAAATTCTGCTGATTTTTATCTCTCAAATTTCTTCTGTTGCTTAAGAAACTTAGTTAAATCAAATTTGGTTGCAAATTACAAAGAATAATCAAACTAGATCTTGGTCGATGATGAAAACTACCAGTATTTCTCTATTAATTTCACTATTGAGATGCGCACACTTTAACTCAGTCATTTTAGTATGCTACTTAATTTAATCATAAACATAAACACTTCAAAAATAGATTTCTTTTTTCCTGGGGGGAAGTTGTTACCAAATTTTAGATATATATTTCAACATTGACTTCCGAGGTGGCAATACAAGCTTGAAAATACCCCAGTAGACCCGTAAACTGTGGTATGCCTACATAACATAAACTAGATATATCTACTTTAACATATTACCACAAATATAGTGGCTTAAAACAACATCCATTTATTATCTGTAGGTCAGAAGTCTGATATGGGCCACAGAAAGCTAAAAAGTAAGTGCTGGTGGGCTGCATTCCTTTCTGGAGGTCTTGGGGAAAACTTTTTTTTTTTAACTTTTTCCCTATTTTTAAATTTATTTAGAGGCTTATATTTTTTGCTTATGGTATCCTTTACTCCATCATCAAAGCTAGCAGGGTCATCTCTCTCATGCTTTGTAGAGTCACATCTCCCTCTAACCACAGTGTGGAAATACTTTAAAGGATGCATGGATTAGGCTCGGTCCACCTGGCTAAGCCAAGGTAATCTCCCCATGTCAAGGTCTCTGTGCTGTGTTCAGTTGCTTCAGTGATGTCTGACTCTTCGCAACCCTAGGGATCGAACCTGCATCTCCTGTGTCTCCTCCATTCCAGGCAGATTCTTTACCCTCTGAGCCATCTGGAAAGTACAAATAAGCATGCCCAAATAACACGCATGCATGCTGCATTGCTTCAGTCGTGTCCGACTCTTGTGACCCAGTGGATGGTAGCCTACCAGGTTCCTCTGTCCATGAAATTCTCCAAGCAAGAATACTGAAGTGGATTGCTGTGCCCTCTTCCAGGAGAGCTACCCAGTCCAGAGGTTGAACCCACATCTCTTAAGTCTCCTGCTTTGACAGGTGGGTATTTTCCCACTAGTGCCACCTAGGAAAGCCCTCAAGATCTCTACCTTTAGTCCCATTTGTAAAATCTCTTTCATATATTCTAGGGAGTAGGATTTAGGATGCAGACATTTTTAAAAGAAGTAGTATTCTACCTACCACAATAAAGGTTGTTTAAAGTGATACTATTATAAATCCTAACATACTCAAGAACTTTGATAATTTTAATTAATTTTTACTCATTCATTCATTTAATCACACATTTAGGAAACATTAAAAAAAGCAGTTATTATGACTTCCCTGGTGGTCTAGTAGTTAAAAATCTGCCTTGCAATGCAAGGGATGTGGGTTTGACCCTGGTCAGGGAACTAAGATCCCACATGCCTTGGAGCACCTAAGCCCGTGGGCCACAACTAGAGAATCCATGTACCCTAAGGAAAGATCCCAAGTGATGAAATAAAGATTCCGTGAGCCACACCTAAGACCCAACAAAGCCAAATAAGTAATAAATAATATGAAAAGCAGTTATTATAAGTAATACTCAACTGATACAAACATTAGTCCATTCACTGTTGCCTCTTTCAACCTTTGATGTCTGACCTTTGCTTTTCTGCCTTTAGGAACTCTTCCCTCTGCATGAAATATCACATTTTGTCTAACATAAGTTAAAGTTTCTAAATAAATTAGTCAAGACTCATTCTAAATATCGCATCCTGTATAAAGTTTTTTTGTTAATTCCATCTGGAAGCAAACCTCATCCTCAGATTTTACCCCTTATATTTAAAATTTATTAAACAACATTTGAGCTTGTTTAAAGTTCTTGTATATACTCCTTTTCTTTCATAGGGATCAAAAATCCCTTTCAATTCTGGAGCATTTGTATTTGAACTAGGAGGACCCACACATCATGGCCATCAGTATATACTGACTCACTATACATATTTGTGGAAACTTTATTTGTAATAATGTATTTACTTATGACTTAAAACAGTAGAAGACATCAAGAAATTTAGTTTCATTTCAGTTTTACCTTAAATCTACATGAAGGAAAATTGTAAGAAAAAGTGCAAAGTAAATTAATTGCAGGTTAAGACCCCCATAGCAAGAAAAATCATGTGATTTGCCAATTTATGAAGCCAAAATGGAGAGTTATGAAGAAATTTCCCCACAGATCTCTTGCTGCTGCCAAAGCCGACAGCCAAAATGAGGTTTATAGTCACTCATATTTTTCAACAATGTGTCTCACATTGCCAGTATAGAAATGTCTCTTATATGACCTTGAGAATGTCCTCCATCAGTTATCTAGTAAAATTAGTTTCTTTTCTTTTACAGTAAGTTTTCACCCAAATCTATAAAATATAATTTTCATTGGTTAAAAAATGCATTTTTTTTTCATTTTCTAAATCAGGAAATTGAAGTAGTAAAGAGCTGGAGGCTGTATTTGAGACATGTGCATATAAATAAATTGTACTTTAAGGATCTCTATAAACACTCATCCACATTCATATTTATTCTAACAATTGCCATTACTTTACCTACCTGTTGAAGACTGGTCATGCCATGTGCTCTGTTTTCTTCAACATCATTTTGGGTAAATTATACAATTTCATCCACTTAAGAACACTTGCGTGGGTGTTGATTACAACATTTTTGAAATGTGTCTTTATATAACAAAGCACATTTTTAGAAGTTCCATCTTTAATTTAAAAAGGAGGCCAGTTAATTGTCTGATTTTGACTCATGTTCTCATTCTTACTTAATTTAAAATCTCTCATTAAGGGTTTGCCAAGGCAACATAATTTCCTTTTATAACAGACATAACAATTTAGAAAAACTATTAGGATATCTGGCTGTAATGATCATTTAGAGCCATATTAGAAGATCAGTTTTAGAAGCTCAAAGCAAAAGGAAATTAACATGGGGAATTTGGTGTCAGACCTACTGTGGATATAAACCCTAGCTCTGTCATGAACACTAGATGTTGATCCTTTAACTCTTTATTCCTCAGTTTCCAGATCTGGAAAATGGGAATAACAAGAACTTTACTTCACAGAGATGTGATAAACAAATGAAGTAATATAGGGAAAGTGCTCAGATGGCTCCTGACATACAAGGAATAATTAAATTCTAGGTATCACTTCATCCTTATGATAAAATAATTCCTTTGCAAAAACATTTTCAAAGGGCAATGAATTAAAATGAAAATGTGATCTTTACCAAACTTGACCCATTTTGCTGTTGATTCAATTTATGGTTAAGTTTATTGCAAAAATTTCTTTAGATTACTTTTTTTTCAGTCAGGGAGATAGTTTTACTTGATACAAAGAAGTAAAATATGTAACAACATTAACTTGGATTCAGAAAAATAACATACATATTGATTTTTCACAATAGGAACAAATACTAATAACAAAACTCCCCAGACCTTCACCAGTGTTTTAACATCATAATCTAGAATGAATGATATTTTATAAAAATATCATCAACAACAAATTTAAGAAAGAAAACCAACTTGCTTTATCAATATGAAGTTGATAAAGTGTTTTTGATCTTTTGGATATCTCTAATATGACTTAAAAAAAAAAAACAAAGTCAATGCGATGTATTTCCTTTTAAGAGGAAAACCATCTTCTGTTTCTTGATTTAAAAAAGAAAAAGAAAGAAAAACACTGGAACACCAGTTTTAATGTTGTGGCCTATCCAGCTGACACTGTCCTTTTGGAAAGCCAATGACTTGTTAGTACCCCTAGCAGCCGTGTGAACAGATGCGTCCCTGACAGGCGATGGATGGTCAGGGTCCATCTGGCCAGTGCAGCTCGGACAGAAATGATGTATACAGCTTCATCAGCGAATGACTGTCATCAATCCTGGGCCATGGGTAGCGTAAATGACAGCTATGCTGCAGCTGAGACCCCAGGTGTGAGACTGAGGAGGGCTGATTTAAGAATGCTGGGTAATCAGGAATGTATAGGCTCCTGGACTGTAATTTGTATCTTTAACCTCCTATAAATATCCCACTATATTGTAGCAGGTATGTGTTTTTTTAGTGTCTCTTCATGAAATTAGCTTCAAGATGACGGCTGTTCTTTGCTCCCTTTTAACTACGGATGACTTCAGTTCCCTGCCTCTATTACCAAATGCATGAAAGGTGCTGTACTCTGTGCCCCACAGTTTAATTATTACCTCATTGATTTTTCATGTATTTCAATTTTCTCTTCTTTAAGTCACAGTGGCTGTTGGAGCAATGTTTGTTTTCCTTTCCAAGATCTCCTTATGGAATCGCTTGGAGTCAAAGATGTTTTTGTTTGCCAGTTCTCCTCCCTCATCCTGTCTCCACCCCGGCTCTGGAATGTCTAACTCTATCAGTCTGGAGATGGGCCTGCAGAAGCAATCCAGGAAGAAACCTTCCTGGTTTGTCCTAGGGCTTAAAAAGGCAACAGTATTCCCCTGCTTACTCATCAACAAAAGGTACCTGATTTCTAAATGGTCTCTCTTTAGTATGCATTAAAGATCATGCATAATTTGCATCTATTAGCATTTTATTATACCACTGGCACTGGGGAAAGGAAAATGAAAACAATTATTGTATTCTCAGAGGACATTTCTTTACTTATAACTATTTTACAGTAAATCATTTTTGTTTATCAGTTTACTGGATACAGCAAATGCAGAAACACTGGAGACAGAGAGGGTTCTAAAAGCCTAGGAATTTATAGAGCGGCTCCACATGTTTCCACTGAAAGCTCTTCAAATACTTCTAACTCATTAAAATGAATTATGTCAATTACCACCAGTAGATCTGGAAAACATTTGTATCTGTTGGAAGAGCACTTTTTTCTCTTTAATACCACAGAAATTCTGTTCAGCTTGATACAAACAAGTTAATGCAGCTTAAATAACATCTAGGTGAAATAAAAGGAGGCTGCCCTTTAAGAATCCCCTCCTTAAAACAGGAATAAATTTGGCTTTCTGATATTCTGACCATGAATTAGGGAGTCAGAGATTTAGAGGAGAACTCAAGGGATCACCTGGCCCATTCCATGCCTGTTGGAAGGATATACCAAAACCATCTCAGACCCAGGAAAAGTTGTTTTGTTTTTAACATACTCTGAGGGAGAAGTAGCATAAGAAACAATGATGCAACTCTCCCGCCTCCTTTCAGCCCATGCTACAAGGTTATTAAAAAGCATGATATTTCTAACATTTTCCACTGATCTTAGCAATATCCAAGGCCCACATCTCAGTCCAAAAAAAAAAAAATTAGGATTCATCTGTTTCCATTATTTCTTAAGGAAATGTCTTAAGCATTATTTTACACCTAAATAAAAATGTCTTAAGCATTATTTTACTGATCAGTGCAAAACTCATATATCCTACTCTAAGAATTGTAAACAAAAATATATAGCTATAAAGGGCTTCCCAGGTGGCACTAGTGGTAAAGAATCTGCCTGCCAATGCAAAAGACATAAGACTTGGTTTTGATCCCTGGGTTGGGAAGATCCCCTGGAGGACGGCACGGCAACTCACTCCAGTATTCTTGCCTGGAGAATCCCATGGACAGAGGAGTCTGGCAAGCTACAGTCCACGCAGTTGCAAAGAGTCAGACAAACTGAAGCATCTTAGCACACAGGCACACATAGTTCTGTAAAATCAGAAGCAGAGAAAATGTCATAACTAGGCTGCAGTGTCTTTGGAGACAGATTTTAAGAATGTAAAGTGTCAAATAGTTTGTGAATTATAAAGTAGCATTAGAACTGTAGAATCACCACATAAATTAGCACTCAGGATGGTGTTGAGAGATGGGGTAGAAAAGAGACAGAGATAGAGACAGAGAAAGCAGCAGAAAGGAAGAAAAGAAGTCTTACTGAGCTAAAAAAAAAAAAATTATTATAGACATTTTGTTTTCAGGCCTGAGAAGCATCTTGAACACAGCCTCAAGGATGGGATAGTATATCTGTCACTACTGAAGATAACATATCAACTGAGGCCTGCAGTTTGGAAATAAAACTGAACAAATTAATAGAAGTCTGCTTATATGACTGAACAGAAACCTGAAAATTTGTATTTCAGGATTGTAACAATAAACTTAAATGATGGAAGAGGTCTTTCAAATATAATTAATATTGTAGTTCTCAGCAGTGATCTTTGGTTCACAAATATTTTTATGGGTTTCGACATCTGATAAAAGTGAATTTCTTACAAGAAAAAATGATGATCTTGACCCTAAAAGGTCTTAACTTCATGAATTTTCTAACTGATTTGGCTTAAGATATTACTTGTTATTTAGACAGCCTATATAATATTAAAATGATGAATGTAGATTTTAGAGAACATAATTTAGTAGACATTTATGGACAAGGAATGCTTGTACCACTATTTTCAACCTAATGTATCCACAATTTCTATACTAAAGTTTCTCAATATACATTTATCAGTAAGAATTAGTATTTTCATCTGAGACCCTAAGAGGTATTCACTAGTTTTGACCCAGTTTCCTTTCTCTGTCCCATCACTGAGTTGGGGAGGATTTTCCATTTCTTGGATACTCTCATACCTATAGGGGAAGAGGAGGTAGCATGCTTGGACAGACACTTCTGCTAGGGGGATTCACTGCCCTTCCCATGTACTGTCCTCTAAAAACCAAATTCTGATAAGGATTAAGAACAAATGATAGAACCTTCTAGAAACACAATTTAAACATTTTGCTCTCTTAGTAAGTGTTCTGGGATATTTCCTATTCAGTTGTTTTTTTTTCTTTTGGAATTTCATGAAATTGTGGCTGAATCTCAGAGGTGATTTTTTCATCTCTTTTGAATGGCTTTCTGAATCTACACAGACCTAGTAGGACTTAATAGGATCAGCCAGAGTTCAGGGAAAAGGAGACATGAAGGTCCTATAAGTCTGGTTCCAGTTTAGGCATCTGGAGTCTTAGGGATGCCATGGTTTACTGTAGGTAAAATACTCAGTTCAGTCACTCAGTTGTGTCCGACTCTTTGTGACCCCATGGACTGCAGCATGCCAGGCCTCCCTGTCCATCCCCAACTCCCGCAGTTTACTCAAATTCACGTCCATTGCGTCGGTGATGCCATCCAACCATCTCATCCTCTGTTGTCCCATTCTTCTTCCGCTTTTAATCTTTCCCAGCATCAGGGTCCTTTCAAATGATTCACTATTTTGCATCAGGTGGCCAAAGTTGGAGTTTTAGCTTCAGCATCTGTCCTTCCAATGAATATTTAGGACTGATTTCCTTTAGGATGGACTGGTTGGATCTCCTTGCTGTCCAAGGGACTGTCAAGAGTCTTCTCTAACACCACAGCTAAAGAATAAGGAACAATATAGAGATCTGAGGTAATAATATGTCTATTTGTCTACAGAATCATTTGGAAACATGAGGTAGCTAATGAGGGGGTGAAGTCGCTCAGTCGTGTCCGACTCTTTGCGACCCCGTGGACTGTAACCTACTAGGCTTCTCTGTCCATGGGATTCTGCAGGCAAGAATACTGGAGTGGATTGCCATTTCCTTCTCCAGGGGATCTTCCCAACCTAGAGATCCAACCCAGGTCTCCAGCATCGAAGGCAGATGCTTTAACCTCTGAGCCACCAGGGAAGCCCCCAGTAGCTAATGAATGATTTAAGATTCCTGGCAGTACTAATGTTTTGTCTCTCTATTTGAAAACAAAGGAGGGACTTCCCTGGTGGCCCAGTGGTGAAGCCTCCGAACTTCTACTGCAGGAGTCACAGGTTCTGTCCCTGGTCAAGGAACTAAGATCCCGCATACTGCCTGGCACAAACAAAAATAAAAACAAAACAAATAACAAGCACAAAAAAACCAAGGGAGAAACATTCACTTTCCAGAAGGCATTTCAGAATCAAGGAAGAGACTCAGACCCTCCATTGTAATACCAAATAGTTTCTTGTTTTGAGGTACTATAAGGATTACTGAGGACTTCTCCATCTATGCTTAGGTGTATGATTACTTGAAATAATTTATGGAAGTTTATTTTTGCTCTTGAGAAGGAGATGGAAAAAGTCTATAATTCATTCAAGTCAGCATAGACATATATGTCAAGCACTTGAAAGAAATAAGCAGAAGTTTAAAGGTAATTCTAAAATATTATCTGTTTGATCACTTCCCTTAAGGGAAAATTATGGATAAACTGTGAAGACAGACACTTTTTTATTTAGGCAGGGACATAGGGAATCAGCAGCAGATACACCTGAGTTGATTATTGGGAATGCAGTTTAAATCAATTTCCAATGAAGAGAGGCATATAAATTTGAAATTCTTTTAATTCTGTTTGCAAAAAAAAAAAAATCATAAAGTAACATATGTAGATAATATACAGATCACAAACAAATGTTTTGTTTTTGTTTTTTTCTTTAGATTTGGGATGTTTACAACAGAATCAAGCACAATGTAAGAGCCTAATCAATGTTAGTTAATTACATGATCAGGTTTTTTTTTTTTTTTAATCCAAGTTACTGACTTCATTACATCAAAAGTTATGCAAATTTTATATTATGTAGCTTTGTTTCACTCTTTAAATAGAAAAATCTAAGGCTGACTGGAAAGTGAACTGTCCTACTAATTCATAATGATTACCTTTGAGTCCTAGTCCAAATGGTGGCCAACCTTAAGAAATGAGCAGAGCTGGCAATTAGGTGGCCCTGAGCACAATTCCCCAGAAAATAACAGTTACAAAACAAGAAAAATGAGAAATGCGATTTTTACATTCTTTTGGATTTAATGATCTTTAAATAACCTAAAAAATGTATTAATATTATCCAGAAGAGGTTTTTTGTTTGTTTTTTAAGATGTTGGACTTGGTTTCTATCAGAATCATGTCACCTTCCAGTTTCGGAAACTTAAGTAAATGGACCAAGAGAATTGGACACGTTTAGCAGTTCTTTTTCAAGTCCAACACCCTTTAGCCAAGCACCAGTGGAGCCCAACATCATGGCACATTTCCCCACAATATACTAACACTCAACTAGCACCTAGGAGGGAAAAGAGTATGAGGGCTATTGAGCACTGAAAATTTTCCCCATGAATCACAATTACGTGAACACCTGTGCTAACTAAGTTTGCGCTGATCTACTGTGAAAATTTGCGAAGTGCTCAACAGCCCTGAGAATTTCTCATTTATTATCTCGGGTGGGGTGGTCTGCAACTGCACATTAGGTTGCGGTGTGAAGCATGTAAGGACATGCATTCAAGACCTCATCCAGGACCTTTTCATTCTACCTGCAGGGTGCAGCTGTGCCTCTTAACAGGCCACAGTTCTGCTTCTGAATTTCTGCCCAGAAAAGTTAAGGACAAGCACAGAACCCTTCATCTGCTAGTGAAATGACTGTAGAACATGCAATACATTTCATGATGAATTTACCGTGCGATTGAGTTTGGGAAGAAGCCGATGATCGGTGATGCTTTTATGAATCTATATAGGCTCATTATATATTAACAAACTGAAAAAGTGCCAAAAGTCTGAAGGATGAGAGAGGACTTTACTTATAAACGTGAATTTTTAACTACCATTAATTTCTCTTCTAAGAGATACAGATATAGTGAAACTGGTCTAGATGCCAAAGAGTCTATCAGCTACTTTATTTTTAGGGTGAATGATTGATGAGAATAGGAAAATAATTTGTGAATATAGTCATCAGAACAGCTTGTTAAAGGCTAGACGTGAGAAGTGAAATTGAAATCAGTGAACATGCTGTATACAGGGTCAATTTTCGATTCCACAATAAAGGTTCTACATATGTCAGAGACAGTGGCTTTCTTTGAAAGTATTCTCTGTCTCAAGAACCATAAACTACTGTGTGGTCTCTGAATGTCAATGCAATGTTAAGAATAGACTTTTCTATGTAGTTCTGTTGACAAACTGATATATTTACCAAATACTCTTTAGTGAAATATGCATTTATTAGTTTGGATAATTAAGCTTAAGTGGTTAATAATTTGAGGTTAATTATTAATAATTAAATTTGAGGATATAAATAAATAGATAAATTTGGGGATATAAAGACTAGCAACTATTCTGGCAGTATCAAGGTCCATTAAGTGATACACTAGACTCTGTTACTTACATTGAAACAGCATCATGCTCTTATGAACAAGATAAATATCCATAGTATTCAGTGGCTAGTGTAGTTGATATTGAAGAAGACCTTGGTATGTAAGATAACAGAGGAAATTATGAAAAAGGAAGTGCTGAAGCTACTGAACAGTGCTCGGATATGAGTGGCAGTGGAGACGCTGAGAGAAGCATTGTTGTTGGGCACCTTAGCTTAATACCGGAGATTCTCCCCCATAAAATTAACTTTTCCCCTGAATCCAGATTTATGACTCTCATTTCTAAGAGAGCAACATGTGAGGTTAACAAAATATAAGGAAGGGAGAAAAGCATCAGTAGGTTCCAATAGATCTGTATATTACATGCTTTTGCCTACAGATAAGATTTATGGGGTTTTATGAACACCCAGTCTGATGCTGGGAGGGATTGAGGGCAGGAAGAAAAGGGGAGGACAGAGGATGAGATGGCTGGATGGCATCACTGACTTGATGGACGTGGGTTTGAGTGAACTCCGGGAGTTGGTGATGGACAGGGAGGCCTGACGTGCTGAGACTCATGGGATTGCAAAGAGTTGGACACGACTGAGCGACTGAACTGAACTGAACTGATGAACACCAGGCATAAGTTAAGCACTTGACTCACATTATCTCATTTAATCTTCAGATAAGCATAAAATAGAAATGGGTCTTATAACATTTTTCAACATAAGAAAAGTGAAGCTTGGCAAGGTTAACTCATCCACAATTATGTAGAGTCAAACTTGAACCCCTGACTAGCCTAAACTCGACTTTAACTACTGCACAATACTGCCTCCCAGTGGCTGGAATTTGATAAGCGTTCAGCCAAGGTGAGCTGCAGAAGTGATGTCTATCTTGGGGGAAACTGGTCTTCTTTAGCTGGTATCTCAAAGACATGTAGAAAGTAGCTGCATGTATCAGAATAATTGAGATGTTGACTATCACTTTTATATAAAAGTGTCTGATTCAAGCTGAGCTTCAAGTATGACTGCAAGCAAATGGGTGAGTGCATTTTATTTATGAAACAAATACTTTTAGTTAATTCCTACTCAAATATAAAAGTGCTTGATGTTTGCCTGAAGCATAATCTGTGCAAACAAAATTCCATCAAGTAAAACAATTCTGCAGTATCTGCATTTTAAACTTGTATGACTATTTCCTTCAGTTGCCACAAAGCAGAAAATAAAAGAAAATGAAAAAAAAAAAAAAGGAAAGATGCAAAGGAAAAAAAAAAATTGTACAGGACTATGAGCTGTTAGCTTACAGAGTATGTCCTAGAGTATTAAGAAATTTTTTGTCATTTTAAATTAAAGACAAAATAATACGTGTATAACACAGGGAACAAGATTTAGTTGTGCACGGAAAGTCTTAGCCAAGGGCAAAATCCTAAAGTAGTTATCTTTCAGGTACACATCTCCAACACACACACACACATATTTGTTCTTCAGTGTCCTTTTCTCACTTTTTCAACTCTTGGTATCCCTGTTCTCAACCTCCAAAAGTCATTGTTTGGTGCTTCCCTTGGTGCCCTATTCTTTACTTCATAATTCCCCCAGACAGCTTCTTGCAAATACAGACTTCCCTTCTCTGTGTCCATAATAACATGGCAGTGAAATATTCCCTCCACCCCGCCCTCGAGATATTGTAAGGTTACTAGTTAACAACTCATGAACGTATCCCTTATCAGGTCTTAATGAATGAGAAAAGCTTAATGTGTTATTTTACTTTTCATATTTATCTCACATTATGAACTCTTCTAGACAAATGGCCTCAAGACAAATTAATTCCAAATGATAGGAATTTGGGATACTGTTGAACTCCGGGAGTTGGTGATGGACAGGGAGGCCTGGTGTGCTGCAATTCATGGGGTCGCAAAGAGTCAGACACGGCTGAGCGACTGAACTGAACTGAACTGAACTGAACTGCAGGTTGGTGGGGAAAGAAATTTCTGCAAGACTGTCTTTGCCCCACGTTCTTTGAATTGTGCTCCAAAGTTCGATGTTCAAGATACTTGTGTATAGGCTGGCCATAGTGAACAAGTATATAAAGAAGAGAGGTCACTAATAATGGCATTAAGGCTGCTGTCCTTACTTTCCATTAAATGATGCCACAGTGTGCAACATGCCACACGTGATGTCTGGTACGTGGATATTAGTGACTGTGAGTCAACAATCTTTGCCTTTGTTAGACAGGGTTCCTTGGTGGCTCAGATGGTAAAGAATCTGCCTGCAGTGCAGGAGACCAGACTTCAATCCATGGGTTAGAAAGATCCCCTGGAGAAGGGAATGGCAACCCACTCCAGTATTCTTACTTGGAAAATTCCATGGGCAGAGGAGCCTGGTGTGCTACAATCCATGGTGTTGCAAAGAATAGGACATGACTGAGTGACTTTCACTCACTCACACATATGATAGCATTGTAACATTTTAAATTTATAATTGTGCTTACTTTTAAAATGGATTTTTATAGTCTTTAAACTGGGTAAGGAGACTGAAACAGAGACACAAGAGAGCCTATAAATGCTTGGATTGACCTCACATATCACACAAGTTATAATGTAACATGGAAGTTAATGCAAGGAGATGGCAGAATCATTATGACGTATCATGTTAATGCATAATTTGGAGTCTTTAAGTATCTGTGAATTAATGACACCATTCATTGGCATATCCTTTACCATCCACCATGTCATGGCATTGTCTTTATTATATTAACTGAATCTGGATTATATGCTTTAATTTTTCTGGACTAGCTTCTTCATTTATTATGAATAAGACTTTTTCTGGTGGCTCTAGCTATTACTTTGTGGCTGATGACAAAAGTTAGCTTTTTACCTCGACTTCACTTCCCATCACCATGTATCTCCTACTTACACATATCACAACTGCCAGAGGATAAGTTCTTCCTAATGGGGTATGAATACTACAGAGGCTTATTGTGTTTTCACTGTCTATAAATTTGTGTTTTTAACATAATATAACATAATGTGCTTTTAAACAACAAGAAGGATGTTTAGTATCAAAACCAAAGCATCGTGAAATCAGAAAGGAAAGGAATCTTCTCCTTCATTCACTAAATGCACCATGTAGGCAGCCTTGTCCTCTGTTGGACTATGCATCTGTGAACTGTGTTGTATCATATTCACAAGTCTATGTAGCAGTTAAAATAAATGAGTCAATTCTGCATACATCAACATAGATAAATCTTGAAAACAATGATGAGTGAAAAAGCAAGTAGCAGAGAAAAATTTACATTATGTAAATTAAAAGTCATTGAATAATATATTACTGTTGAATATATACATATGTAGTAAACATGTTAAAACATGGATGCGAAAGTTACACACAAATTTAAAATAATGTCCTTTTTACCATTGGTACGGAAGGGAAAATGATATGAAAGGGCTTCATGACATCAGGAAAAGGTACAAAGGGGTTTTTCAATTGTGTAACATTTTATTATGAAAAAAATTGATGCAAATTAACTTTTATAATCATTAATATTTCTTAAATCTTTAGTGAATATATGAGTCTTTATTATTCTCTATATTTTTCTATATTTGAAATATTTAATAATAATAATAATGAAAATGATAAAGAAACTTACTGTTCAGAATGGGAGTGAGCTAGTAATTCTCAAACTGTCTCCTCCAATTTTGCATTAAAATTCTCAAGGATAGAAGAGAAAAGATAAAATGCCAATTTTAACAATTCAAGCTAGGGCAAACCAACAAACTAACTCTAGAACCTGGGAGGAATGGATTTATGCTAATTATTTAATGGGGCTGGATGGAGAAAAACTTGCCTAGTTTTTAGGTAATACCATGTGTCTGCTTAGACATACGTTGATCCCTGGGTTGGGAAGACCCCTGGAGAAGGGAGTGGCAACCCACTCCAGTATTCTTGCCTGGAGAATCCTATGGACAGAGGAGCCTGGTGGGTTACAGTCCATGGGGTCCCAAAGAGTTGGGCAAATAGAAGCGCCTTATATATCTTAAATATATAGGCTTCCCAGGTGGCACTAGTGGTAAAGAAAAAAGTGAAAGTTGCTCAGTCGTGTCTGACTCTGGGACTCCATGGACTGTAGCCCGCCAGGGTCCTCTGTCTGTGGAATTCTCCAGGACAGAATACTGTAGCCGTTCCCTTCTCCAGGGGATCACCCCAACCCAGGACTCAAACCCAGGTCTCCCATGTTGCCTGTGGATTCTTTACCGACTGAGCCACCGAACCCACCTGCCAGTGCAGGAAACATAAGAGACAGGGAGTTTGGTCCTTGGGTCAGGAAGATCATCTGGAGGGAGGGCACCGTAACCCACTCCACTATTCTTGCCTGGAGAATTTCATGGAGAGAGTCTGGCGGGTTACAGACCATAGGGTTGCAAAGAGTTGGAAGTTGGACATGACCAAAGTGACTTAGCATGAATGCATGCATATATTTGAGATAGGACATTTTATTTTTCCATATGAAATGTTTTTTCTGAATCTCTTTATTGCCTATTCCGTTCATAACTTTCATTCTCTGTAGAAACATTCAGTGTCTGGAGAACAAAAGGAGAGGGAAAAAAATCCTGTTTTGAATTTTTAAAAAAAGCTAAATCTTGCCACAGCATTGCTGGAAAGAACTGAAATTACATTTTGGTCTTTTAATGTTCAAATTGAGTAACTTTATTTGCATAAATGACATTGTGAAGACAAATATAATACAGAAAGGAATTTCTGGATTTAGAACTTCTCCTACTTTTATATTGAGAATTTTGTGCGTGTGATCAGATCATATATTCCTCAAAAAAAAAAAAAAAGGTTTTAAAGGAAACTCTGGTCCACCTTTATCTCTAATGGCCCGGTTGGGAGTTGCTATAATAATCCTTTTACTTTTATGTGGCCATCTGGAGGCCTATTAAAAGGAGTATCTAAAACAGACTCCCAAGTGTGCTGAGTTTGTACGTTTTCACCAAGTCACCAAAACAGGACCGTTTTTCCTACTGCAGTAAGAAGTGACCCTTTACAGAGAGGGGTGGGGTTGGGGGGAGCTGGCATGTGGAGCGAGAGAAGAGAGACAGAAGCAGCAAGAGGCACAACTTGACCTTTCACCCTTGCCATTGTGCAAAAGTAGTAAGAAGAGTGGATGATTCTGGTGCATGTGTTTTAAGGGTACAAAGATCTGCAGCAAGGTTTCTTTACACCTCTGGGGCTCTGTGATGAGATGGAAGAGGTTAGGGAATGTGGGAATGGGAAACACTGAGACTTTAATGAAGCATCATGTTTCAACTGGATAATATTCCGTTTTGATTTGTGTGGAAAGCAAATATGAAATATTGAAATAATATTTCAAGTTCCCAGTTTTGTGGCTCAAATAGATATACCGAATATTCTTGCCTTTCTGAGAACTATACCTTTCATCAAAAGTACAATCCAACAGAGTTTAGGACATAAGGGTAAGTTGTGAAATGGAATTAGATAAAAGTTGGCATTTGTCTTCAGTAGATTATTAAAATCGCCACAGTAAGAGATCTGCTCATAAAGACAGAACAAGTTAGCAGAGGCTGGATATCATTTGTTCAAAATAGAGTCTTTTTCTCTACACTCATTAACCATCTTGCCCAGTAATGTGGTTGTATCCTATTAAACCTGATACATCAAAAATTAAAAAAAAAAATTAGTTGCTGTCTCAAACTGCACTACAACTCAGATCTAGGACCAAATAAGATGCATTAATTGCTTTACTGCTTCACTGCAAAGCCACTCTTAAAACATAATTCCTTAATGAAGTCCGTTAATTTGTTCATGGCAGTACACAAGCTGTTCAAAATGACACAGAATTGCACTCTGTTTTCTAACCCCTGCAGTTTCTTCTGTTAGTCACTCTGTCTTGTGTTGTTATCCCATGGATAGTAATTATTTTATAGTGGCTGTAATTAGGAGAGAATTAGGCTTGGTAAACAAAACCTGCCTTCTCCTGTTAATAGCTAAGGATAATAAATTTGGCTCTGACATTCACTATATTTGGACAAGGCTTGGCCTACTTCCAGTTTTCCCAATAAGAACTTTATTATATAATTATGCCTTGGAGGGGCTCATATTACAAGGTAATTTTTTTTGTAAAGACACATATTGCATGGCTTCCAGCCAGTAAATGATATACTGTAATATATGCCTCCAATAAATGTTTTAAACAAAATCTCTCCAAGCAATATCCTGCTAGAGCTACACACTGCTCTTCAGCATATATTATCTACAGGATTTGTTTGTCGAGATTTTCATAATGTAAATTATTTCTTTTTGCTCACATTGTCCAATATTATGACAAGCCGTGAAAAAAAAAGCCTAAATTATTTCTATCAGCAGATGACATATTTGGATCGTCAACTTCTTATATTCTAGTTCCTGAGGGTAGTGCTTATTAGAGAATACAAAGAAGAGGGTATTTAAGCGACATTCTGTTCTTCCTTAAAGATTGGCTGCTACGTTATCTTTGCACGAAACGATTGATTTTCTTTTCCATTTTTAATATAAGTAAAATAAAATTATTGTGTCCCACTGCAAGCCAGATCTCTGATGATTCATTTGCCTTTAGTTGAACTCTTACTGAGAGGGTCACTCAAACTTGTATAGATCAACAATAAACCATGACATCACAAAATGCTAAAGTGAAGAGAACAACATTGAAAACGAATTCAAAAACAAAATCATAAAAATGAGCCATCTACTTAGAAAAATCTCAAGATTAATTTCAGAGCAAGAAAAAAATGTATTAGACTTGAAATAAATGTTAAAATAATGTAAGACATTGTTTTATTAGAATTTAAATGCAAAATTAAAACAACTCTTAAAATTTTTAAACATTAGACAAAAAAATGTTACAAAGAAGGACAGTAATATTTTAAGTTACTTTGGATTTTTCCCCTGATAGTGAAGTTATATTTAAAATCCAACATAAGGGAGAAAACTAAAACAACCCACAAATGTGAAATCTACGTCCCTCCAATTAAATACACCTTAGTCATCTGCACTCTAGAGGCAAGGTCTGTTTCTGCTCCTCCAGTTTTCTTGGCATGTGTATCAGTGTTTACAGATCACTCCTAAAGAAGTTTCTGAGATGGTTATCAGCCTTGACTAGGATCCCCAGCTTGGTTAGTCAGATTTTTCAAACGACCCCCCACCCCTACCCTGTGGAAGTTCATACGAATTGTTGTTGTTGTTGTTGTTTGGTTGCTAAGTCAAGTCCGACTCTGCAACCCACCAGGTTTCTCTATCCAAAGGATTTTCCAGGCATGAATACTGGAGTGGTCTGCCATTTCCTTCTCTAGAGGATCTTCCTGACTTAGGCATGGAACCAGCGTCTCCATAAGGAAATAGTCTTCCTTCAAGTGAGATTCCATTCCCATTCCTGCCTCTCTGCCTCTGTTTCTGGAGAAGGCAGTTGGTGGCAGCATTTGTTCTCTTGCTGAAGTCGCCGCCTCATTTTCAGCATCGGGTGGCCTGAACTGCATCAGGTGCCTTCTGGAATCAGATGTTTCACCACCGTCCATTTACCCCTTTTGTGCTTTCCTGATGGCTCATCGGGTAAAGAACCCTCCTGCAATGCAGGAGACACTGGTTTGATCTCTGGGACAGGAAGATTCCCTGGAGAAGAAAAATATTCTTGCCTGAAAAATCCCATGGCAGGTTACAGTCCAAAGAGTTGCAAAGAGTTGGACATGACTGATTGAGCAGAACATTATTACTGGAATATCCCTTTCTGCCCTGATGTTGACCAAGCACAGAGCCCAAAGCTCTCAGTAATTGTTCTCTACTCATTTCCACAAAGTCTTTCACCTAAAAGAATGTTTGTTATGTTTCTGTTTGGTAAATAGCAGAGTTCTGGCATTCAAATGTAATTGTTAGTTTAGGGAAAATAATCATAATTATTGTTCTATTCCAAGAATACCATTCTGTGTCAGTAAGTTTAAACTATCAAACGTGTATTCTAAACTGTTTAGAATCCATTTACCACTTTAGTTCCATTTAACATTTATTGAGTGTATACTACATCCATGGAAGTATATGAAAACCAGAAAAAATTTAAGGTAGGGAGGGCTTTTTTTTTTTTTTTTTTAATTATCTTTAGCAGCTCAAAGCACTTATTGGAAAGATCTTGTTTATCCTCAGGAAATCCCAGAGGCAAAGGTAAGTCATGTCTCCTGAGCTGGCAGTGGCTGTTACTGCTGCGGCCTCTTTTCTGCTTTGCTCTTCAGAAGAATCAAAGGCACACTGAGATTGAGTTGCGTGCTTAAACAATGCAGTAAATCAGTGGCAGAAGATTGTTCAAGACCAGTGATTCAAAAGCCAATCCTCTATGTGTTGCTCCTGTCTTGTTCTGTACTTTCCTTGTTTTATTGGAATTATGCTAATACAGGCTTTACTTAGAAAAAGTATTACTTTTGCTATTGCTCATCAATAGGTAGTATATCTTTATTCCTTATAATAACAGTAATCACAAAAATAGGGTTTAGAGAAGAGGGAGGTAGTGCAGGTTTATGTGTGCCATGGTGCTTTTTCCTTGTGACAAAATTCCTGCATGGAACTAACATCATTAAATGACAGGTTTCATATTTTCAGCAAGAAAAGAAATTATGTGTCAGGTTTTGGTCTCTTTGTAAATAATGGGAACTGCTTTATTAGGATGCAAAAATTACCATTACCGTACTGCTTAAGTAGCTGAAATAATCATTTTGATGAGTCCATAAATAGACTGTCAGAGAGAGATGCTTTGGATTCTGAAGGCACATGTTGGCGCTAAAATTAAAGACCTTTTGTTTTCATAATGAATTTGAAAAGAGACAAAAGTAATGACTCAAAAAATAACAGAATCATAAACACCAGAGTTGAGAAAGAACTATCAAGTCATCTCATTGTGCCCCTTCTCACATGGTTCTCTGGAGGACATTCATCCACTGAAAATGATAACATTTTTCCAGAATTGTGTCTTTTACTTCAGAGGAGACACTTTTTCACTGTATCACTCTGAGGACAGTGAGTGAGCTTAAATCTTGACTTGCTCATGGGCCCTGGTCTATACACAGCTTACCAGCCAGGTGAAGATTTTTTTCGTTTCTCCCGCTCATGACCTATTGAGTCCTTGAAATTTTCTGCTTAAAAGTCCCTTCTAACTTCAAAGTGTATGACAGTCCTAGGGAGGCGGGTCATGATTTGGCCACTCTATTAAGTTGTTTTAATCCATTCTCATAAATCAGTCCCTTTAGCTCCTTCATCATGGTACTGGCTGTTTTGTGACATCCTTTCATTTTTTGACATGATTCTCATAAAGGAATCTCTCAGCTCCAAGCACAACTCTAGGTGAGGATTATGTTTTGGCAAGCACAAAGTCATCAGAATGCCCACAATTTTGCAGATATTTGTACATCAGGGAGTAGATGGCAAACGTTTCTGAACTGAAAGAAGTAAAGAACATCTCACCCACAGTATTTTTCTGACCCTTTATCCTATGCAATGCATTTAATACAGAGAGCATCCCCATCCTACACTATGTGCTATAATATATGGTCTGGCTAGAAAAGACCAAAAAAAAAAAAAAGTTAGTCTGTATTAGAGCAGTTAACTTGGCTACCATAATTCCTCCCCTGCTGTTCTCCAAGTCCCACTTCAGCTGTATTTCACTCCATTAACTTTGGCAATGGGTATTTGCTCTCAATAAATGTGTGTGGGTGTGTATGTGTGTTTGTATTTGAAAAGAGTTTATGCAGACAACTCCAAATAGCTCCAAAAGTGATTGTACAATTAAAGAAACTATTTCCCTGCTGTTGATGGTTATTTTTTTAAAACATCATCTGTCAGCCTAGGCTACTGAGATTGATGTTCTGAATTATTTTCCTTTTTAAACCCGAAAGAAATATCTTCTTCACGTCTCTGCCCTAACTTCATCACACTTATCCTCGATCTTCCCTATAGTCTGATTGTGAGATTAATTCCCAGAGGGCTATCAACATCCACTGTGAATGTTAAAGAAATGGGTTCAGGTTCAGGTCTTGTAAGGTTCTGAACTCTCTGCAGACTCTTCCAAGCACTTTGAACTGAAGTTTTGAATTTTTCTATTAGCTAGTGGAAATGGTAAAATAAGCTCAAACACAGTGACTTCCAACTGTGGTAAGTTTAGCACAAATCTGATCTGCTTAGATGGAGCAAAGGACAATTTGGGGTTTACCTGGGAAGGTTAGAACAGTCACAGCATGTTTTGGGTTTTGCTGGAGAAAATTTGTATTTTGGACCCAGTCTTAATAAACATGCATATAAGTTGAATCAAGTCTCTTTTATACTGACAGATGTATGTCATATGACAAGGGTTTGCTAGAGAGTATCTATGCTCATTACTCAGAAGCTTATTAAATAAAAATCGGTATCTTTGTCAGTGAAATTTTGGGCAATATTGAGAAAACTAACATAATTTATTAAGATGGCATTCATAAAGAATGTCAAGCCTAGGTCTTAGAAGATGTTTCTGAAATAATATCCTAAAAAGCTCACTAGAAAAAGACAAACTGTGAATTGATGTTGAAGTCTAAAAATTAGGGAGAGAACCCTTTGATCAGAAAATGCATTTCCTCTATTCAGAATTTTCTAGGATGTATTTTACAGGGAATAGAACCTTGTGTATACACTTGAAAATGAATGTTTATACTACACATATATCCAGCAACATTTTAGTTACCCTAAGCTCTAACTACCTGATCATTTATAATGTACAAGTTTCAGTGAGGAAGGGTAAAGACCCATAAGAGATGTGATTAAGGTAAAAAGGAGAGACCTGACATTCTGAGAACAAATAAGATTTTTCCTAATTGCAGCTTCTTCAGATCAAGAATTAGGTGACCTTGGGGGAAAAAGTCATTTACACATCTTGAAATTTAGTTACTTTGTGTGTAAATGTGAGTTTAGAAGTGATCTGTACAGTAGTCTTTTATCTTTTTCCTCAATATGAAAACTACACCTCTTTCATCAGGTAGCTGTATCTGCACCTTTGGGTTCCAGACAAAGAATCTAATCTAACTGGCCCCATCTGAGTCTCTTTCTGGAGAAGCTCTGTTTAAAGAGAAATATACCCAGGTGGCGCTAGTGGTAAAGAAGCTCGCCTGCCAGTGCAGGAGATCTACGAAACCCAGGTTTGATCCGAGTCAGGAAGATCCCCTGGAGGAGGGCATGGCAAACCACTCCAGTATTCTTGCCTGGAGAATCCCATGGACAGAGGAGCTTGGTTGGCTTTGCATCCAAAGGGTCACAAAAAGTTAGACATGACGGAAGGAACTTGCATGCACATATAGAAGTAGGAAAGAATCAGCTGAGTCACCAGAAGGGGAAGCCCAGAAAGAAGGTCCACAGGCCCACCATGGAGGTCTCCACCCGCTTTCCATCTTCCTGGAACTTTGAGTCTCAGCAACTCTAAGTTGTGAGCTCCCTCACTAGAGTTCCAATAACCTCCCTTCCTGCTCTTTTAACTTAAATACAACGAGAGTCCATTTTGGATGTCTCCAACTAAAGCACATTAATTGATGCAATGTGCATCAATTAATTGATTAAATGTCTCCTCTGAAGCAATGAGAATGCTTTCCCTTATCCCAGAGGTTCTTAACTTTAGCTGTCTCTGAGACTTAACATGGGGAAAGAGATGACAAAACCAAATAATACTGGGTTCAAATCCCAGCTATGGCCCTTGGTCAAGTCACTTCTGTCAGAACTTTAGTTCTTAAAGCTCAACATTCAGAAAACAAAGATCATGGCATCTGGTCCCATCACTTCATGGGAAATAGATGGGGAAACAGTGGAAACAGTGTCAGACTTTATTTTTGGGGCTCCAAAATCACTGCAGATGGTGACTGCAGCCATGAAATTAAAAGATGCTTAGTCCTTGGAAGAAAAGTTATGACCAACCTAGATAGCATATTGAAAAGCAGAGACATTACTTTGCCAACAAAGGTCCGTCTAGTCAAGGCTATGGTTTTTCCTGTGGTCATGTGTGGGTGTGAGAGTTGGACTGTGAAGAAGGCTGAGCTCTGAAGAACTGATGCTTTTGCACTGTGGTGTTGGAGAAGACTCTTGAGAGTCTCTTGGACTGCAAGGAGATCCAACCAGTCCATTCTGAAGGAGATCAACCCTGGGATTTCTTTGGAAGGAATTATGCTAAAGCTGAAACTCCAGTACTTTGGCCACCTCATGAGAAGAGTTGACTCATTGAAAAAGACTCTGATGCTGGGAGGGATTGGGGG
The DNA here is from genome assembly GCA_917880005.1 of Nanger dama. Taxonomy (NCBI): domain Eukaryota; kingdom Metazoa; phylum Chordata; class Mammalia; order Artiodactyla; family Bovidae; genus Nanger; species Nanger dama. The sequence goes on along the minus strand of CAKJTW010000010.1, from coordinate 33,462,259 downwards.
GCAGGAGAAGAAATGGATGACAGAAGGTGAGATGGCTGGATGGCATTACTGACTCGATGGACGTGAGTCTGAGTGAACTCTGGCAGTTGGTGATGGACAGGGAGGCCTGGCGTGCTGCGATTCATGGGGTCTCAAAGAGTCGGACATGACTGAGCGACTTGAACTGTACTGAATGTTTACCTTCAAGTGTCAGCAGGATAGTTTACTGAGGCTAGCAACTCTGTATTAGGCACTTTTGTTCACCTTTGAGCTCTACTCACAGTAGGCTAATCCCAAAGGATGGGGTTAGTAAAGAGTCAGACCTGAATTTCCATTTCAGATCTACTCTTTCTATGTCTGTGACCCTCAGCAAGTTTCTAAAAACTCCATAATCTGCAATTTCCACATCTTTTAAAATAGTGATGATAGCCACTCCCTTTCAGTGTTGCTGTGAATGTTAAACTAAATATAAACATGTAGAAACTGATATTCTTACTATTCCTAACTACAAATGTTTGTTGAAACAACTGAAAATTGGATGCCAAGAGTTTATCCCAGCAGATATTTAAGAAGCATTTAATGTGTTGGAACTGTTCTGAACACAATTTCTTTCCTTTTCATTGCAAAGACTGTCTTCACTGATATCCTCCCATCCTGTATATAGACAGTATTGATTATAAACTTTGAAGGGGCAAATGCATACTCTGAATATATCCCCAAACACCTGCACTTCTGTTTTAAATGGCATCTTCCAGATGATCAGTCTTTGCCTTTCCCACTCAATTACTTTATTCCTTCCATTGCACTTATCCTTATATGAAATTGTATTTGATTGTCTCTATATAAATATATATATATGAATATAAATAAAAATATATGTAGAAAGAAATGACTATACTCTTCTACCAAATTATACTCTCCATAGTAGAAACAAGGATTATATTTTCTTTGCCTTAAGAAGCTTTCATCATACAATAGTTGCTCAACAAAATTTTTTTAATGAGTGAATTCATGACTGTATTTTTGAGAATGCCTAGTTAACACTTGGCCATTTAACAACAGATTGGGGCTATGAACTACAGATGTTTAAATCATAGTCTTTATAAATTTCTCTCAGAAAGGAAACAGCATAGATGACTTATCTTGTTTGATGGCATCTGATCAGAATCCAGTAGAAGATACAGGGAACAGACAGGCCCTTGAGGAAAATAAATAGAAGGAGCGCATTAATTAGTTATATTTGCCCTGGTGCTGGCGGGCACAGCAGAAGGTGAGTCTGCTGACGATTTGAGAAGAAAATGTGGGGTCCCTGGCTTGATAAAATCTATCTTCATCCTCTCTACAACCCCCATGGGGTTCATTCACTTGGAAGAGTGACATCCGTGCATTCAGTTGAAACTACCAGATTCAGGGTAACGAGCACTAGACACAAGTGGCAACCACATGTTTCTCCTTAGTGATGGTCCTGGCTGGTGACCAATTCCAGGGAAGCATTCTGCAGGCTGGGAATTTGAAAGGCCAGTGCAGCAACTATCTTTTTTTTTTTTTTTTTTAATGGTTTTCATAACAAATAATAGAACTTTGTGAAGAAACACAAGGGAGAAGGATGCCAAGCAGGGCCCCTGCAAATAAAACCAAGAATTCCCAAAGCTATTGGGGTTAACAAAGGAAAAACGCAGCCGTTGTGAATGCAGTTTGTGTCTAAATCCTCCACCTGGTACATAAGGGGATGCCTTCACTTAGCTATTGCTGTCCCTGGGCAGAGGTGAGAGGGATGCTGGTAATAACAAAGACAGTCCCCGATGATGGCAAGTCTAATTACAGGAGGAAAAAAAGTTCAGAGAAAGAAAGAGTTTGGTTTTCCCAAGATGTCACTTTATTACCAGCCTGACACGGCAACTTTAAGGGTCATTTCTTTACGGTCACTAAAATACCAAAACAGTCGGAAAAACAACACAGAGGCCACAGCCAAAGCCCCTGATGCTTCATTTCTGAAAACATTTTCCCACAAAGGCAGCTTTTAAAAATTGTTTTTCCCCTTTTAATTAAAGAGCCAATTTTGTTCCTCTGGATATCTGTAAATAGTCAAGAGGATAAAAAGAAGAGGGAAGGCAGGAGGATAAAGGTGAAGAAGTGAATACACACACAGAGATACAAGCAGGAAGAGAGTGAGCAGGAGAGAGAGAAAGAGAATGAATAATCCAGAAGTTTAAAGCATTAAGGAAAGAAGGTATAATACTATTCTTTGGAAACTAACAAAATACTTTACCAAGTATATTAATTAGATTTTTCTTGAATGAATCACAATCTTTTGAAAAGATTTAATAGAAATTTTAAATGTCTATTCTCATTAATGTTCTAAAAAGGGAATAATATTATAAAGCTAGAGAAAGTTTTTTTTCTAAATGTTACTATTTTTCCCATAGCATATTTTAATAAAGACAACTGATGATAACCAAAGTTATAAATGAACTCAATATCATTTTTCTGAGTATGAGTTTATTAATTCAGACAGGATTTATTCTCAAGTAGATTGAACTTGTAAGGATTTACCATGTACACAGTGAATATGTTTAGAAAGAGGAGGGAAGCCATAGGTGAAATACCTGTCTCTGGAACTAAAAATATCCTCAGAGTAAGTTTCCACTACAGAGCTGCTTATAAAACAAATTTCTGCATATGAAACCTTGTAATTCCATTCCATCCTTTATAAAATCTGACACGTTTCTACTGAGAAAACTTGAAATCACAGAGCTTAAAACTCATATTTAATGGTACTTGTAAACCTTTAACTGTTGTACATAGAATAGCTAAGTGATATTTTTCTCATATGATGGCAATTATCATCACTAAATTACATAATATATATAGTTTGACTGTCAGTTCCTGGTACCTTGTTTTTTGTTTGTGTCTGCTTTTCCTCCATACCTAAATATTACCACAAAATGTGGGCATGAAAGTGAAAATCTTTAGACCCTTGCTGTAAAAGGTATATCATTTCACTGCCTCAGGCAATTGTGGGGGATAGCACTGTTATCAGGAATTGTTTTCTTTTTCCAAGTATCTCAATGAACTAAGTTCTTAGATTTGTTTTCTTCTCTCTCTGATGCTGATATTTCATTTTGCTTCTATAAAATTAGATAATTCATTCTTGCTTTCTAGGTTCTACATATAAAGAACATAGGTTTCCCCTTGCAGATCTTTAGAACATATCTGTATTATAAAGCTGATTCCTAACTGCTCTCCCTCCTTTCATTCTTCTCTCCTCCTTCTATTATTCTGTGCAGTGAAGCTGGAGTAATCTTTTATAAAAGGAAATGAGATCATGTTACCAGGACATTTAAAAGAAGATCTTCCAGTGAGTTCCCCTTGTATCCAGAATAAAATCCAAGTTTATTGCCATGGCCAACAAGACCCCGATTGATCTGCCACTGCAGACTGCCCCAGCCTCTGTCCCCACCACCCATCACTCTCACTGAACTTCCATCGGGCACCATTCCTTCTCTGGGCTGGAGCTCTTACCTATGACTGCAATGACTTTTGACCTCCTTTGCCTTTGAGTCTCACTTCAAATGTCACCTCCTCAGAGAGATGTTCCCTGGTTTAACTTCTAAAGTGCTTTCTTCAGTTACTGCGCCCTCCCCTAGTTATTTCCTCCAACTGCACTCTTCACAGTCACTACTTTTCTTGGTTACTAATGTGTTTGCTTTATATTTTCTACCTCCTCCAGCCTACCACTAGAATAAAACTCCAGGAGAGGAAAGATCTCGTCTGCTCTGTTGACTTCTGTATCCTCAGAACCTAGTTCAGTACTTAACATACAGTAGATGCTCAATGAGTAAATGAATGAATTCATTGATGATGAGAGCACTGGCTTGTCTTCATGAAATTATTGAAATTCCAAAGAGGTAGACAGCTACAAGATAAGACTTCCTGTATCCTGATCAGATTCTACAGATGCAGAGATCTGAAAGGGAAGTTTTTTCTAAAATGATTTAACCTAAATTCTTTGAATAATCTATGGAAGCTTTTTGCTTGTTTGAATTTTCTTGTGACGGAGCCATGTATGTCTGTGGTTTTTAAAAATGGCAGTATTATTTTTTTTAATATAAATCTTTTAATTTTAATTGGAGGTTAATTACTTTACAGTATTTTATTGGTTTTGCCATACCCTGTATGGGAGACAGCAAAAGAGACACAGATGTATAAAATGGCAGTATTCTTGACTCCAATAGCTCAAGGGACTCACAGAGCTGGCGATAGAGCTAATTCTAGTCTTATCACTAATCGTTAATGGTACTGCACCATTGATGATTACCACTTATCAATTTGTAACCCAACCCTTTGCAGAGAGCATCATCATGATGTTAATAAATTAAAGATCCCAATGTTATCCAGATATTTCTGGCACAGGTTTTTATTGAATTAGAATTCAGGGATTAAAAAGATAGAACCAATAAAGAATAAATTTAAAACTTAAGAGTAATGCATATTTTCATTGGATATATTAGGACTTCCCTAGTGGCTCAGACGGTAAAGCCGTCTGTCTACAATGCGGGAGACCTGGGTTTGATCCCTGGGTTGGGAAGATCCCCTGGAGAAGGAAATGGCAATCCATTCCAGGACTATTGCCTGGAAAATCCCATGGACAGAGGAGCCTGGTAGCTACAGCCCATGGGGTCACAAAGAATCGGACACGACTGAGCGACTTCACTTCACTTTGGGGGAGTTTGAGTGATAAGAGTGCACGTTACCCTAATGAGATGACTCATGCTGAGCCTTCAGATAGTTTCAGAATGGGAGGCCGTTTACCAGAGAGACTTAACTAAATTTTTGTCCTATGTGATTCTTTTGTTGGATGGTCCTCTGGATCTGTATGGAGAAGGAAATGGCAACCCACTCCAGTGTTCTTGCCTGGAGAATCCCAGGGATGGGGAGCCTGGTGGGCTGCCCTTTATGGGGTCGCACAGAGTCGGACACGACTGAGGCGACTTAGCAGCAGCAGCAGCTGGATCTGTATGTATCCTTTATAATTAAACTAATCTTAACTCTAACACTTTCTTGAATTCTGTGAGTTGTTCTAGTGAGTTATTAAACTGGAGGGTGTCATGAGAAACATCAAATGTTTAAGCCAACCACTCAGAAGTAGAGGTGGTCTGGGTTTTTGGTGCTCCCCAAAATGAAACTGGCATCTGATGATGGGACAGTCCTGTGGAGAACTGAGCCTTAACTTGTGAAGTCTGATGCTAATGCTAGTGTTGGGATTGTACCACAGTACACTCAAATGAAGGGATCCAGAGTAATTAACTATTTCCTTAACATTCTAAAACTAATTTGATTCACCAATCTCTTCATTCTTTATAACTGCAAGTTCAGTGTCCTCTCCAGTATTTCTGATGGCTCATGGAGAGCTACTCATGGTTGTTCAACTTGAACTCATTTTCCTTGATCAATTTTTATTCTTTTGTCCACTCAGCAACTTCAACTGAGGACTTGGCAAGGATTAGACACTGTGCTGGATCCTGGGTATTAGGGCGTATCACTGTATAAGACAGAAATGGTCCCTGTTTTAATGGCACTCACAGTCTATTAGCATAGGCCAAGATACTCCAAGGAACATGTGAGTGATTATAAACTGTGTCCCTTTATCCTTCTTTATGTCTTTCCCTTCCCTCAACAACTCACTCCAAACAATAGTTAATAGCTCTTTCTCTTTTATTTCCCAAGTTGCCTCTAATAGATTCTTACAGACGTTTTCTGTTCGTTTGGGAATTAATGTAGGGAAAATACTGCATTGAGTTAGAAACAATTTAACTATTGGGCATCATGTTTCTAAAATTCTGAATCCATCCCTGCTTCCAGAAGTCCACTGAGGGCTGTCTTTCTCAAGTCCCTACCAGGCCACCAAGTTGCTGTGCCCTCTTTCTCCTTTCAGGGAGCCCCCTTCTGTCTTTTCCTCATTTAACTCAAGAATCACTGCCAGCTTATTCTGAAGAGCCCCCTGATGGCTCAGTTTCTTCCTTTCAGACAGTCCCCAAAGAATGTGGCTACCTGCTCATGACAAATAGTTGCACTAAAGTATGTCCCTACATAAACAGCAGCTTTCTTTTGTTAGATCCCAGCCCCACCACCATCAGATGCAAAAATGTCTTCAGGGTAAAATATAACACTGGTGTACCTGAAATGTAGTACAGATATTAATGCTTTTTCTTAAACACTTTTCCTTTCCTATCTCATTATTCTCTTTCTTTTTGTACAGTTTGAGTAATCAAGATTGCTCAGAATAAGTTTAGATTGATATTTAGTTTACTTTTATTACTAGAAGTGTAAGTAATCACATGGGTAAATATTTTGGATTTTGTTGTATCTTGTTTTTCTCTTTATTTAAATATTTATCTCTATTTATACCTATCTTTATATTTGAGAATATATATGTCTGTATGTGTATATATATATATGTACACATATATAGTTACACATAATCATATTACACTATGAAATTTTGATATTATGTTATAGAAAGATTGATATTGAAAAAACAAAACAGAAAGGCCTTTAAGCATAATTTCGTCTCATTCTTTTCTTCACTTAGGCATCAGTTATTTCTGTATGTAAAATTATCTAAACCATATTTTTCCTTAAAATGACAAGTAAATTATTTGAATATTTATTTTATGTAGAAATGAATGGTTACATTCCTTATTTGACTAATTAAGTTTGTATAATGCAGTCTTAGTGGCTTAATATTCCCTCTACCAAGTACACTTCTATTGAGATGACGTCAAAGGACTTTGCAGTGTGGACAGACCCATAAATCTACCTAGTTTGATACTGAGATGAAGATCTCTAAACTCAAATTCGGTATAGGTCATAAGCAGTGCAATGAATCACATTCTCCAAAGGCATTTGACCTGACTGCAAATTATTTCCATGTTTTGTAGATGCAACAGACTGTACAAGGAAATGTTGTCCCTTTTGCCTAGAATCCCTGGGAAACGCTGTGTGCAGCCTATAGGTAATACTGGATCATAACTTGGGTATCATTTCCTGGACTACAATGCATTTATTTTAATCTGACTACATTCAGTTTGAAGAAGCATTTTTAAGTGCCTACTGTATGCTAGGCACCTCAGCAGTAGAACTGAGAGGAGAAAATTTCTTTAGCTCTTTGGTGGCCAGTTGAAAACAACCAAAAACACAGACAAAACCTTACGTTTAGAGATTTTCTCCCCTTTTTTTGAAAATGATTCGTTGCAGTTCCTCCTCAGTGTAATATTCCAACACAGTTGGTTGCCAGACACTACTTAGCTATAATCATACAGAGCAAATAATTTTTAGAGCTATGAGTTTCCTGTTTTTAAAGAAAACACAGAGCGTATAGGAGGAGAGGAACAGAATTGGCATTAGTTAAGGATTTAGTGCCAAAAAATGAAATAAACTAGACCAAAATAAACCACTATAAAATCTGCCTGTCAAAATAGGAGTTATGTCTGTGCTCAGTAGATGTAGAGCACAGAACTAGCCTTTCAATGTTTTCTCCTACATAGACCTCCCCAAAGCTGCAAACAGCTGTAGAGACAGAGAAGAATGAATTTGATGGGGAGTCATCAAATCTTTGCAAGAGTTTTGATTTATTAAGGCTAAATTACAGCTATATCTGATTTTCTTGCTAACGTACAAATGGGGACAAGATGTCATTTTCCCACCACTTTCTTTCCATTTATGTACTTTAAATGCACTTTAAGGCAGAGAATCTCTAAGTGAGAGAATACGCCTTTCTGACTTTGGCATGTAATTATTTATAATCAGTTAAAGTACAAATTGGATGGTGAAAAATTAAGCTAGTATTCCATTTCTATGAAATTAATTTTTAATTATTTCCAAATAAACCAATTAATGGGTGAAAAGAGATTTTGAAAAGGTAATAGTTGATTTGAGCAACTTTTCTGACAATATCCAAAGATGAAGGAGAAATCCCATCTTGCTTTAGCTGTAAACTCTGAGGTGAATGCCCCAACATGTTTGCAACTTAAACACAGTGTGAAAAAGAAGTATAATTGGTTTCTAATTCTGTTTGAGCCATTAGCTAGCTGGGTCACCTCCAGTAAGTTCCTTTTCTCACTGTTCTCATTTTGACTTTTTGCACTTTTCTCACTTTGACTTTATCTTTTTTATTGAAATTTAATTGACACAAAATGTTACATTAATTTCACGTGTCCAACATAGTAGTCCAGCATTATGTACATGATGATCACTATAGTAAATCTAGTTATCATCTATCCTTTTAAAGTTATTTCAATACTATTGACTATATTCTCTATTGTGTATATTATATCCCCACGGCTCCTTTATTTTAAACTGGAAGTTTTGTGCCTCTAACTCCCTTTACCTATTTCATCCATCACGCTGACTCTCTCCTCTCTGGTAGCTACCTGTTTGTTCTCTGCATCTATGAACCCACTTCTGTTTTGTTTTGTAGATTCAACATATAAATGAAATCATACATTATGTGTCTCTCTTTGACTAACTTATTTCCCTTAGTATAATATTTTCTAGGTCCACCCATGTTGTCACAGTTTGCAAGATTTTTTTTTCTTATAGCTGAGTCATTTTCCATTGTATATCTGTACCATATCTTCTTTATATATTCATCTAATGATAGACACAGGCTGCTTCCATATCTTAGCTATTGTGAATAGTGCTGCAATGAACAGATGTGTGCATAATCATTTCAGATTAGTGTTGTTATCTTTTTGTACCCAGATGTTGAATTGTTGGATAATACAGTAGTTTTAATTTAATTTTTGGAGAAACCTCCATAGATTTTTCCATAGTGGCCATATTAGTTTACATTCCCACCAATAGTGAACAATGGTTCACTTGTCTCCAAATCCTTGCCAACATTTGCTATTTTGCTATTTTTTGTGTTTTGATAATAGCCATTCTGACTGGGGTGAGGTAATATCTCATTTTAGTTTCGATGGGCATTTCCCTGATGATTAGTGATGCTGAGCACCTTTCATGCACCTGCCATTCATCTGTGTTCTTTGGGAAAATGTCTGTTTAAGTCCTTTGCCCATTTTTAAATCAGGTTTTTATTTTTTTGAGTAAGTTCTTATAGATGTCTGGGCTTTAGATTCTTTGAAAATAAAGGGGGGAGTACATTGTTTTCAGCTGTGGTTCAGAGGGTCCAAGGAGCATTTTCATGAAGGCTATAGAGCCTGGGCTAGCAGGCAGGGTTTCCCCAATCCTGTCTCAACCAAGCAACTCTGCTTCTCTTGGAATCATTTATCTTCCTTCCAAATAAGATTTTGTTTGGCAAGAACTCTGACACTAAAATCAATTAGAATATCTTTTTCCTCTTAAAGTTTATGGCTCTTTCTTTATGGTCTCTAGCTCCTTTATCCACTGTGAGCTACTGGTTCCCAAGCAATTCATCTTTCTCTTTTCTGGCAAAGGACTAGTGCAGGGTAAAATTAAACTGAGTAGGTGGGTTTCCCTTAAGATGTGTTCCAGATTTCACTTGTGCAGGAAGTCAGGAGAGCTGGACAACCATTGGAAAAGAGTTGTTAAATGCAATAAGACAGTTTTAGAGATTTTTATAGTGGCTTATTTTAGTCTACATTAGTAATTCATTTTTGGCATATCAGCCCCCACTAATGTCAAGTTGTGCTCTGGGACTTTTGCAAAATAGATCACACTTATGCATATTTTCCAGCTCTCATAGTGATACAGAACATTTGTGCAGGCTTTTGTCCAGTACTACACACAGTTGAAAAGATATTTTTCGCTGTCTTAAGTAATATTAACTATCTCTTCATTGCCAAATCTAGGGCCTATTTTCAGTTCCAACTTCTTCCAATTTTCTAAGACATATGTCAATGATGGCTTTCGTTTATTGATATAACTCGTCTCATGTCTACTGCTATTATTGGTTCCTAATCTTCATTTCTCATGACTGCTTCTTTTGCTTTCAGTTTGAATATTAACTGATGCTTGGAATTATTTCCTCTTGCTATGCTTGGATCACAGATCTATGCCTAATCTGTGGACCCTAGTCACTACTAATTCCTTGCATGACCTGATGTCCGTGTGGGTAATGCCCACATTTGCACTCTAGCTTTGTCTTTTTACCTGGATTCTGAATGCCTGTATCTTTTGCTTCCATGATATTTTTTATACACGTTACACCAGCACCTCAATTTTACCTGCTCCAGCTAAATTCAACTTTCCCTACTCCCCAACCTCATGCTGGTTCTTTCTCTCTGATCTAATCTATTAAAATCAAGCAATGACACAATAGGTTTTCTATGGCTTTTGTTTCTAGAAAAGCAGTTTTTAGATGCTTCTCTTCCAAAACTATTACATACCTTCTACAAGTCTACTAGAATGAGATAATAAAGATGCTAGAGCAACAGTTCCAATGAAAGCAATGGTTGCAGGCTCCTTATTGGCTAACATTTTCATGTTTCTTCCGTATCCTTGGTATTGGAGGAAAGTTTGGAACCTGCTGCCTTTAAATTTAAATTCATAGTTGACCATTTCCTTTATTTTATTTTTTCTACTTTTTGACTAAGCTTTTTTTTTTTTCTCATTATAATCTCAACAGGACTTCTTTTCAATTCACATTCTCCATCCATACCCTTCAATAGTAGACCTTTTCTCTACATTCCTGTTGCACTTCATTTATGCTATGCTGTTCTTAGTCAGTCCTGTCTGACTCTTTGTGACCCCATGGACTGCAGCACACCAGGCTTCCCTGTCTTCCACTATCTCCCAGAGTATGCTCAAGTACATGTCTACTGAGTTGGTGATGCTATCCATCCTTTTTGTTGTTCTTCAGTTGCTAGGTCATGTTTGACTCTTTGCAACCCCATGGATTGCAGCATGCTAGGCTTCTGTGTCCCTCACTATATCCTGGAGACTACCCAAGCTCATGTCCCTTGAGTCGGTGATGCCATCCAACCATATTGTCCTCTGTTGTCTTCTTCTCCTCCTGCCTTCAGTGTTTCCCAGCATCAGAGTATTTTCTAATGAGTTGGCTCTTTGTATCAGGTGGCCCAAATACTGGAGCATCAGCTAAGGCATCAGTCATTCTAATGAATAATCAGGATTGATTACCTTTAGGATTGACTGGCTTGATCACCTTCAGTCCAAGGGCCTCTCAGGAATCTTCTCCAGCACCAGAGCTCAAAAGTAGCATGCTGTCTAGGTTTGTCATAGTTTTTATTCCAAGGAGCAAGAGTCTTTTAATTTCATCTCTGCAGTCACCATCTGCAGGGGTTTGGAGCCCAAGAAAATAAAGTCAGTCACTGTTTCCATTGTTTCCCCATCCATTTGCCATGAAGTGATGGGACTGGATGCCTTGATCTTCATTTTTTGAATGTGGAGTTTTAGGCCAGCTTTATCACTCTTCTCTTTCATTGTCATCAAGAGGCTCTTGAGTTTCTCTTCACTTTCTGCCAAACGGTGGTGTCATCTGCATATATGAGGTTATTGATATTTCCCAGCAATCTTGATTCCAGCTTGTGCTTCATCCAGCCTGGCATTATGATGTACTCTGCAAATAAGTTAAATAAGCAGGGTGACAATATACAGCCTTGATGTACTCTTTTCCCACTTTGGAACCAATCTGTTGATCCATGTCAGTTCTAACTGTTGCTTTTTGACCTGCGTACAGGTTTTTCAAGAGGCAGGTAAGGTGGTCTGGTACTCCCATCTCTTGAAGAATTTTCCACAGTTTGTTGTGATCCACACAGTTAAAAGCTCTAGTATAGTCAAAGAAGTAGAAGTAGATGTTTTCCTGGAACTCTCTTTGCTTTTTCTATGATCCAATGGATGTTGGCAATTTGATCTCTGGTTCCTCTGCCTTTTCTAAAACCAGCTTGAAAATCTGGAAGTTCTCAGTTCACATGCTACTGAATCCTGGCTTGGAGAATTTTAAGCATTACTTTGCTAGCATGTGAGATGAGTGCAATTGTGTGGTAATTTGAACATTCTTTGGCATTGCCTTTCTTTGGGATTGAAATGAAAAGTGACCTTTTCCAGTCCTGTGGCCACTGCTGAGTTTTCCATATTTGCTAGCATACTGAATGAAGCACTTTAATAGCATCATATTTTAGTATTTGAAATAGCTCATAGTGATGCTTCCTAAGGCCCACTTGACTTTGTACTCCAAATATCTTGCTGGAGCTGAGTGATCACACAATCCTGGTTATGAGTCATTAATTTTTGTATAGTTTTTCTGTGTATTCCTGCCACCTCTTCTTAATATCTTCTCCTTCTGTTAGGTCCACAGCGTTTCTGTCCTTTATTGTGCCCATCTTTGCATGAAATGTTCCCTTGGTATCTCTAATTTTCTTGAAGAGATCTCTAGTCTTTCCCATTTTATCGTTTCCCTCTATTTCTTTGCATTGTTCAATTAGGAGGCTTTCTTATCTCTCCTTGCTATTGTTTGGAACTCTCTATGTAGATGGGTACATCTTTCATTTTCTCCTTTGCTTTTTGCTTCTCTTTCTTTTCTCAGCTATTTGTAAGGCCTCCTTGGAAAACCATTTTGCCTTTTTACATTTCTTTTTCCTGGAGATGGTTTTTTAATCACTGCCTCCTGTACAATGTCACGAATTTCTGTCCATAGTTCTTCAGGCACTCTATCAGATCTAATCCCTTGAATCTATTTGTGACTTCCACTGTATAATTGTAAGGGATTTGATTTAGGTCATATCTGAATGATCTAGTGGTTTTCCCTACTTTCATCAATTTAAGTCTGAATTTGGCAATAACGATTTCATGATCTGAGCTTGTTTTTGCAGACTGTATAGAGCTTCTCCATCTTTGACTGAAAAGAATATAATCAATCTGATTTCGGTGTCATCCACCTAGTGATGTCCATATGTAGAGTCATCTCTTGTGTTGTTGGAAGAGAGTGTTTGCTATGACCAGTGAGTTCTCTTGGCTAAACTCTGTTAGCCTTTTCTCTGCTTCATTTTGTACTCCAAGACCAAACTTGCCTGTTATTCCAGGTGTTTCTTGACTTTCTACTTTTGCATTCCAGTTACTTTTGATGTGGAGAAGGCAGTGGTACCCCACTCCAGTACTCTTGCCTGGAAAATCCCATGGATGGAGGAGCCTGGTAGGATGCAGTCCATGGGGTCGCTAAGAGTCAGACACGACTGAGTGACTTCACTTTCACTTTTCCCTTTCATGCATTGGAGAAGGAAATGGCAACCCACTCCAGTGTTCTTGCCTGGAGAATCCCAGGGACAGGAGAAGTATCTAGTGGGCTAGAAGTATCTAGTAAGTGGGCTGCTGTTTATGGGGTTGCACAGAGTCGGACATGACTGAAGCGACTTAGCAGCAGCAGCCCCCCCTTTAATGAAAAGTACTTTTTTTTTTTTTTTTGGTATTAAAGTTCTAGAGGATCTTGTAGGTCATCATAGAACTGTTCAACTTCAGCTTCTTTGGCATTAGTGGTTGGAGGCAATGGCACTCCACTCCAGTACTCTTGCCTGGAAAATTCCATGGATGGAGGAGCCTGGTAGGCTGCAGTCCATGGAATCACTGAGAGTCGGACACGACTGAGTGACTTCACTTTCGAAACTTTTCACTTTCATGCATTGGAGAAGGAAATGGCAACCCACTCCAGTGTTCTTGCCTGGAGAATCCCAGTGATGGCAGAGCCTGGTAGGCTGCCATCTATGGGGTCGCACAGTGTTGGACATGACTGAAGTGACTTAGCAGCAGCAGCAGACTTGGATTACTGTGATATTGAATGGTTTGCTTTGGAAACAAATAGAGATCATTCTGTAATTTTGAGATTGAACCCAAGTACTGCATTTTGGAGTCTTTGGTTGACTATGAGGGCTACTCCATTTCTTCTAAGGGATTCTTGCTGACAGTAGTAGATACAATGGTCATCTGAATTAAATTTGCCCGTTCTGGTCCATTTTAGTTCACTGATTCCTAAAATGTAGATGTTCACTCTTGCCATCTCTTGTTTGACCCCTTCCAATTTACCTTGATTCATGGACCTAACATTCCAGGTTCCTATGCAATATTACTCTTTATAGCATCGGATTTCACTTTCACCACCAGACACATCCACAACTGGACATTGTTTCCACTTTGGCTCAGCCTCTTCATTCCTTCTGGAGCTATTTCTCCACTCTATTCCAATAGCATAATGGGTACGTACTGACTTAGGGAGTTCATCTTTCAATGTCATACCTTTTTGCATTTTCATACTGTTTATGGGGTTCTTGAGGCAAGGATGCTGAGGTGGTTTGCCACTCCCTTCTCCAGTGGACCACCTTTTGTCAGAACTCTCCACCATGACCCGTCTGTCTTGGGTGGCCTTGCATAGTGTGGCTCATAGTTTCATTGAGTTAGACATTTTGTGATCCTGGTAGTCAGTTTGGTTAGTTTTCTGTGATTGTGGGTTTCATTCTGTCTGCCCTCTGATGGATGAGGATAAGAGGCTTGTGGAAGCTTCCTTGCAGGAGGGACTGGCTGTGGATAAAACTGGTTCTTGCTCTGGTGGGCAGGGCCATGATCAGTAAATCTTTAATCTGAATTTCTGCTGATGGGTGAGGCTGTGTTCCCTCCCTGTAGTTTGGTCTGAGGCCAAACTATAGTAGGAGTAATGTGGTATTGGTGACCTCCTTCAAAAGGACTTATGTTAGCATGCCATGGCTCCCAGGACTGTTGTAGACAGTGCCCCAAACCTTCAGCAGGCCTCTGTTGACCACACCCACTGGGACGCCTGGACACTCACAGGCAAGTCTGGTTCAGTCTACTGTAGGGTCACTGCTCCTAGATCCTGGATCCTGGATCCTGGTGGACACAAGGTTTTGTTGTGCCTTCTGAGAGTCTGTTTCCCTGGGGGCTCTCAGTCCTTTTGCCAGATCCCCAGCTTGGGAAATCTGTTGTGGGCTCTAGAACTTTTGCAACAGTGCAAGAACTTCTTTGGTGTAATTGTTCTCCATTTTGTGGAGGAAAATCCATCCATTTACCTAGAGTATTTATTGAGTCTACCATATGCCAGGCACAGCTTTAAGCATTATACAGAACTATTAATACATATAACTACAGTTGGTCCTTGAACAATGCAGGGGTTTGGGGACACTGACCCTCAATGCAGTCAAAAATACACATAAAGCTTACAATCTGCCCTGTGTTTCCATGGTTCCTTGCATATCCCAGGTTCTGCAACCACAGGTTCAGCCAGGCTTCAACCAATCTCAGATGATGTAGCACTATAATATTTATTACAGAAAAAGTTCTGCCTATAAATGGACCTGTACAGTTTAAATACATGTTGTTCAATGGTCAATGTATAACCTTAGTTAAGGCAAATAAAGTTTCTGCCTCCATGATACTATTTTGGGCTCTTCAAGTGTAACAAATCTTGGAACAAAGAAAATGTACTTTTAACACTTGCTAATGAATTGAACAGAAACTGATTAAATATTTGTCCTTCTGCTTTTTTAAAATGAGAGTTCTAGTTTTCTTTGTATGCACCTCTTTATTCTGACTAGTTGATTGTAAGGCAGTGGTTCCTGATAGTGGTTAACTTTGCTCTCCCTTCCCCTACCCCCCTACCCCAGGACTTTTGGCAATGTCTGGTCTGGAGAAACTTTTTGCTACAAACTGAAGCAGGGGTAGGGATTGCTACTGGCATCTAGTGGGTAGAGGCCAGGGACGCTGCTTAACACCCTACAAAGCATGGAAAGCTCCTGAGAATAAAAACTTATTCAACTGAGAATGTCAATAGTACCAATATTAAGAAACTCTAGTCTTAGATACCAAATTCACATATAGTCACTTATTTAAACAAACTAAGCAATTTGATTTGTTTATTAGGTGTTCTTAATTATTTTAACCATAAATTGTGGAATGGTTTGGTTAAACAATGAAACTTCTTTGCTCTTATATCAAAGCACTGCTCAGGCTACTGTTGATCAAACATAAGAAAATGACACCTTAGATGCTTCAAAAGTAACATAAATACCTGACAAAACTGGCCTAAGTAATAAGAAGATGCATTTTTCCTTACTTTAAGCAGCCCAAAGGGTAAAATGGCTCCAACATTGGACAATTTAGTAGCATAACATTGAAATCAAAGGCTTAGAGTTTTCCTCATTTTGTTCTATTAATATATTCCTTTGTCATCAAATGGCTTTCCTCTTGACTGAAAGATATCTGCTAGGATTCCAAACATCCCATGTAGATACAAGAAACTGTTCAGTGAAAGAAGTGGGACTGTTTCCTCCTGTGCACATCTATGTACGAGCAAAAAAAAAATTTTTTTTTCAAAAGATCTGCTCTCTTGTCCCATTGTGAAGAGATGAGTCCCATACTCATCTTTGACTAACCTTAGGCACAAAGAATGAAAAACTTGATGGGCTCAGAGTAATTAGAATTTATCCATAAGTCATATGGGAGATGAGTAGACACTTGAATAAAGTTGGGATTCTGGCAGCAAAGAAGGGAAAGCAAGGCTATTGACAAGGCGATTACAAATGGGCACACATTTCAACTCTGAGATATATAGTTAGGGACTTGACAATTCATTGCCATTGTAAGTCCTATTGTGTGTCTCAGAACAAAGATATTAACCTTGGAGTTTTGGCTCCATACTACACTGGATAATTGCCTTCTGTTTCTAAAGTTTAAAGTAGAGAAACTACTTTTCTTTTCTTCTCAAAAATATGTGGGAACATATTTTTACTTTAGAAGTGCTATCAGAACTGGGACAAGGGTTAAAGTGAATGGACCACCTAGGGTGCAAAATTTAAGGAAGTACTCTGAATTTGTAGGAGTGCCCCTTTAAATTTGTGTCCTAGATGCCTCACTTACCTTGTCCTGGTACAGACCTTGTGACTATCTTACAATGTGAGCCTTCACATACAACAGACAGAGGTTCTGACTGTTTCAGAGAAGACTCAAGACAATTGTCATTCAGCCTGCTGTACCACAGGTTGTTTTTGTTTTTGTTTTCTTTAAGACATCTTGAAAATAATTCACTGCTTATGGAAAGAAAATCCTCCCCATTGGGTATATAAAAGTATGGCAACAGTTTTTGAGCCAGTGAATCTTGGTTATAAAATGATTTTAAAAATACTTTTCTCTTGAAGTCTTGACATGATCAGCACTGGGCGTGACCCAACGATGGAATGAACAACATGAACGGATGACTGTTTCCTTAGCAACAAGAACCATGCTTCCTTTGAAACGAGAAACCAAAAGAAACTGTTCCCCTAAAATTTTCTTTCCTCCAGTTTAGTGATTTCAAAAGTAATGGCATAAAATTTTAATATCTACTCAACCAATAAATAATGTAACACAATTAATCTATTAATACCTCAGCTCTGGCTGCACATAAGAATTATCTAAATAGCTTTTAGTAAACAAAGATGTTTGGGCTCCGATAGCACACAATTCAGTTGTGTTCATCTAGCACCAGCATTTTTTAAGAGTGTCCCCCAGGTGATTCAAACGTGCAGCCAGGATTGAGATCCATAGCCCTGAGAAAATTTATGACATTGATAAATCAGCTAAACAATTTGAATTACATCAGTTGAAGATTAGAGTTTATAGAAAATTTCAAAGGGTGTAGTTCAAATTCTTCCCTGATTTACTGGTTTTCAGGCTAAGGTTTCAACAAACTAATAAATCAAGGTCCCCCAATTAGTCAATCTCTAAGTCTCTCTTGGGTTTGGGAAAAGAGTTGATGAGAGGACTATAACTGCCATCAAAGTTACCTAAAATCTGCTTCCCCACAGCCTCCAGGAATTAAGTCTAGGAGAGTAACAAACAGAGCCTTCTACTTTAGCTATGCCTCAACTGGACACGCAGCCCCAAGGAACTCTGAGAAGAGCTGGCCTCTGTGACCTGCTCAGAGCCTTTCTGCCAAAGCAGAAGCTCAGGGAGACTTGCCTACCATCATATTCCAGGAAATCTGGAAAATACTTAGTTTTACAGTTCACCAGAGTTTGGGCAACAACTTGGATGGACAAGACTTTAATTCTCATACTTGTTTATTTTTTTGAATACTTGTCAAGTAATAAAAGGAGAAAAAAACCAACAAAATATTTTCTGTTTCAGTTCAGATACCAAAATATCAGAAAGCTGTTCTTTTATAAGGGACTTTCCCTGGTGGGAAGATCCCCTGGAGAAGGGAGAAGTTACCCATTCTAGTATTATGGCCTGGAGAATTCCATGGGCTGTATAGTCCATGGAGTCGCAAAGAGTCGGCCATGACGGAGCAACTTTCACTTCCTTTCTTTACAATGATTCATTCATCTATTTTCCCTTTCCACAGAGTCTCATAAAGTATATAGTGCATCATTTTTACTTGTAAAGCACCACGAAATCTAGATAAGGATGCAGACTGGCACATAGCTTGACACATGTGTGATAGAGGTCAGTCAAGGAAGCTATTAGAATTTCAAGAAATAACATATCAACTGAAATTGGAGGCTAGAACTGGAAAAAAACTAAAGCTAAAAAAATGTGGTAGGAAAGATTACTAATTTCATCTACTATTAGTAGGTAAGATACTTACTAAGTGAAAAAGTGAATGTTACATGCCAATGGAGAGCACTTTTCATCTAATTAGTCCAACAAATATTTATTATGAATAAAATATTAAGAAAAGTGTGAGCAAGGGGATAAAGTAGCTGACATGGGGGCTTAGTTCCTGATTTTTAACTTGAAATTGGATATAGTAGGGCAAGAAGAAGTGAATAATAGCAAGACAATAAAATAATATTGATAAAAATAACTTTTAGGTGCTTTAGACACTTCCTACCAAATTTTGGTTCATGAAATAGCAAAATTGATCTCACCAGAGAACTTGTTAGAAATGCGAGTCTTGTCCCAGACCCAATCAGTTAGGATCTTCATTTTAACAGGATTCCCAGAAGTGTGTGCACACTGACGTTTGAGAGGCAGTGATCTATAACATGCTAAATGCTTTCATGGAAAACCTCCTAAAAATTGCACAGCCTTATGAAGGAAGTGGCAATTTGTACCTCCCTTTGATACCTGAAAAACTTGAAGCTTAGGTAAGTAATTCGTCCACAGTAACACAGATATCAAAAAGGTAGAGCTATTTGTATCACAGTAGGTTGGCTTTCAATCCCATGCTCTGTGTATCTACAAATAAAATAATACTTTAAAAAATAACAAGAGCTAACCCAACACATAGCTTGGTATCTTGGAAGCTGGCTTGGCTGCATGCCAATTTGTTGAGTTAGTCCCAGCTAGACAGCTAGAAACATCTTGAAATGGCCACTTAAAATTCTATCTTCTTCTAGGATGAAGGTGGAGAAAGGAAGAAAGAAACAACCACGTCACAAAGGAAAAAAACCTCAAATGATTCCTCAACTAGTTTCAATCAGCTAAGGAATAATTTCTCCAGGCTAAAAAGCGAATCAAAATAGTTTTCAGAAATGTCTTTTTAGTTAATGGTACAACCTTAAATTTAGTTTTTCTAAGGCCTTTTCAAATTCAAGAGGTGACATGCAGGAAAAGTATGTCAAATTCACTCCTTTGCTTTTATAAAGACAAGGCAGCCCTCACCTAGCCTAGATGACTGTTTTCAAGTTCATTTCTAAAAACAACTTAAAAGAAAGATGACTGTAATCACAGAAGAGATGTGGTGAAATTCCGTAATGAAAGAACATGTTTTATCTGCCTCAGATTCTGAGGAAGTGAACCTGGATAATTCAAACAATTGCTTTTGAGGCTACACTGTCCAATTTTACACACCAAGTGTAACAGAAGGATTTTTCCATTCTAATCACAATCTACTATTAATGTCTCTTCCCTCTTGGTTTGCTAGTACCATTGATAAGGTTGTAGCTGAATATTTCTTTTAACAGAGATTCAAAAGGTTTAATTTGCAAAAGTGTCTCAATAGTTTCTGATCACATTAAATTGTTTTACTTTTCAGGGGTAAAAGGGCCACTTGTATTTTTTAATATGGCTGAAGGGGGTGGGGGGAATCTTGTAGGTGGTTGACGATACAATTACCTGAAACTTTCTTGTGCTTTTTAAGGGTACAACTAACATTAGAATGGCAGTGCGGAAATGTTCATTGTAGCACTGTTTACAGTAGTCAAGACATGGAAGCAACCTAAATGTCCACTGATAGATGAATGGATAAAGAAGATGTGGTACATACATACAACAGAATGTGTTACTCAGCCATTGAGAATGAAATGATGCCATTTTTCAACAACATGTTTGGACCTGGAGATCACTATACTGAGTGAAGTCAGATAAAGACATATCATAGATCACTTATATCCTGAATCTAAAAAATGATACAAATGAACTTATATAGGAAAAAGAAACAGACTCATAGACTTAGAAAACAAACTTATGGCTACCAAAGGAAAGGTGGATTTTGAATTTGGGACTGATATATATATATATATATACACACTACTATATTGAAAGTAGATAACCAACAAGGACCTACTGTATAACACAGGGAACTCTGCTCAATATTCTATAATATCCCAATTGGGAAAATTTTGGAAAAGAATAGATACATGCATATGTATAACTGAATTACTTTGCTGTACATCTGAAACTAACACAACATGGTTAGTCAACTATATCCCAATATAAAATAAAAATTAAAAAAATATTATAAACTATACTAAGAAGAAACAAAAACACGTTAATATTAAAAATATATCATTTTCATGAACCAGTCTACTTGATATTGAAATATGCCCAGTAACCTGATCTGGCCAAGAGGTCAAATACATTCTTAATTAAAACTCAAAATAGCAATGTGCAGATATCAAGTTTTTAGTAAATGGTTTGCTGGGGAAATTATGAAAAAGTGCAGAGCTTTAAAATTTGTATTTCTCTTTTTGTACATAAAATAGAATATGGAAGCCTTCAAAAACGATATACTAATGGTACATAGAAAGTTTGGCAAACTTGTACCATTGTGGCGGGTATGGTAGGTTTTGTTGATGATTTCAAGCTGTTTCCAACAATAAGGATAGAGGTTAGACCTCAGGCATCATTTAGTGATTTGCTGCTATACACAGTTGTGATTTGGGGTGGGGGTAGTTGATCCACACGGCCAGATTATTTCTATCTGGCATAATAACCTCTCATGATACCACTGAATACTCTCTATATTTCCCCTTTTCCAAAAAGCTTTTGTGTTATTATCTGTATTGTGGTTTTCCCACTCCCTAAGTAAAGAAGTCAGGAAGCCATTAGTGGCTTAGCAAGAAACAAGTTGATGCAATCTTCATAGTGAACGACGATTTAATTCCCTTGCTGGGTTTATGCCGAGGAAAGTTTGAAAAGCCTTTTATTTACCTATCATTACACACAAACCTTAAATCTCTATCATTTTTCAGGGGAAGAAATCCAGATATGTCATTTGGATGACACGACTGAAATGAAATACATCACCCTCTTGCTCAGAATCCCAGTCAATTGTGGTAGAAATTGATTGACAAGGAAGGGGGTGTGGCTTCCTTGGAGGCTCCTATGATAAAGAATCTGCCTGCAACGCAGGAGACCTGGGTTCCATCCCTGGGCTGGGAAGATCCTTTGGCGATGGGAATGGCAATCCACTCCCCTATTCTTGCCTGGAGATTTCCATGGACAAGGGAGTCTGGTAG
This sequence comes from Nanger dama, assembly GCA_917880005.1. Taxonomy (NCBI): domain Eukaryota; kingdom Metazoa; phylum Chordata; class Mammalia; order Artiodactyla; family Bovidae; genus Nanger; species Nanger dama. The sequence goes on along the minus strand of CAKJTW010000010.1, from coordinate 33,440,618 downwards.
GTTATAGTGCATGGTAGGACAGAGTCTGACGTGATTGAGCAACTAACACAAGGATTCTCAGCTGATGTGGGCGGGGCCCACAGGTGGCAATGGAACAAAACTTTAGCTGCTGCATCTGAAAAGTCAAGTCTATATCAATGATCTGAAGGAGAAAAATCAAGGTTGAGAGGGCTGGAGGACTGAAACAAGGCGGGATGTAGTAGAGAGGGTGCTGGTGAATTGCTGGGCAGTTTTTTTCAAATCCTATGATTCTTCCAAACTTGGATTTCTACCTCTCAGGTTTCTAGTATCAGTTTGCCTATCATTTGCTACCCAACAACCAAGGTAATCCTAAATATTTTAGGTTTTTGTCATAGTTGCATCACATTTCAAGGTACACAGATTTATAATAGTTAACTTAGTACTAACAAATGTAACAAACTACACAGTCTCAGTGAAGTAATTCAAGACTTTTTTTCTCATTCACATAAAATTCAGCTGGCTTCAAGATAAGTTATTCATCTGTTCTTCGACTGTCCTGAATTCAGGCACATGGCCACACCTTGTCACAAAGGAGGCTGGAAGACAGGCTAGCTGTGCACTTAGAAGGAAAGGGAACAGGTCTGTGTCTCAACAGTGTAGATGGTTCTTCTAAGCAGCTGACCAAGTACATTAATCTTTGTGTGTGTATATCATATAAATATATTGTCCAAACAGTTTTTATTAATTTAGTTTGTCAGTTCAGTCAGTTTCTTGTTTCAAGCTGCACTTTCAGGTCTTTGGCTTATGAAAAACACTATTCATTCGTAGTTTGCTTTACTTTTATTTTTTAAAAAAATATTTATTTATTTGAAAGTGTCAGGTCGTGGATGGGGCATGCAGAATCTTTCCCTGTAGAAAGTGGGCCTAGTTGTACCATGACTTGTGGGACCCTAGTTCTCTGACCAGGTATTGAACCTGTGTTCCCCGCGTTGGACGGTAGACTCTTAACCATTAGACCACCAAGGAAGTCCCTGCATTTGTTCTGTAAAGTCCCCAGTGTGGCTTCATGACAAAGGCGATGATAACCTTTCATGACAATACTAACAGGATATGTTCAATGAGTAGCACTTGTCCAATTCTGCAAATCTTTCACAGTATCTTATTTTGTATTAACAGCACCCTCAAATTTAAGGCTCTTATGTTTATTATTCCAAATAATAGGTGATGCCTGAGTAGCCAATAACAACCTTAACAAGAGTATATCCATGGGGTATCACATCTAGTCAGACGCAATATAAATATAGCAAAAATGTAAATTCAAACTGAAATCCATTATGACCCACTTCTCTTTTTCCCTCTGATTTATTCCTTTTGTTCTATTTCTTCTCCTCCTATGTATCCTCCTCCTCCATCATGTACCAGAAACAAAAGCTTATAGAAAGCCCAGTTTGTTGGCAAGTAGCAAAACTTAGGAATATCCTGAGAATGATATGCAGAAAATCTGACACTGTGACCAGGATTATTCTTATTTTGATGGAACCACATACCTGATGTGACTTGGAATGATCTGACATATACCAAGCCAAATAGTTTCATAATTATCTGTTTGAGTGAGTTACATCCCTCCAGCGTATTTTATATGCAGAATGTTCTGATGGCAGCAAATAGGTTTGGGGTACCCCAGGACTTGATTTGTCATGTTTCCAAGGACTTAGAAGACTAAGATATGCTTAAATGATGTGGGAAGTAAAAAAAAACTAGTTTATTACCCTTCTGACTCTTCATCAGTTACAGGACAAATCAGTTTTGAATTGGTTATTGCATGATAAATGGGAATGAGTTCATAAAAATATGTAAATATAGCATTTAATATTTTTGTGAACATATCATGACTTTAGATCATTTATAAAACATTCATTTCCTCCCAATTGATTTTGCCATTCCCTGGAATATTTATTCATTGAAAGATAAAAAGTGAATTCTTTTTCAGTTGACGTCTGGCCTATATTCAGCCCCTAGTGTTATTTTAAAAATGACTATGAACTTTCTAATCCTTGACCAAAATCTCTGTGAATCTATACCAGAAATTTAAAAGATACATTTGAAGGCTTTAGAAAAAAATCATTTTAATGGTTTATTTCTGGAAAGAGAAGCAAAGCATCTTGTCAATTACTTCTATGATGGTTATTAAAGTACATTTATATATCAGTGTAGATTTAAAACATATGTTCTTGTTTGTTCTCATTTAGAACATTAAACTATTATTTTTCAAGAGACAATCAAAATTCAAAAAACCATAAGAGCACTCTTTTAGAAACAGTTTCATATGTTTCTTCTTTTAGCATGAAGTGACACTGGTTCCCCACCTGCTAATGTTGAGCACACCTGGAAGGGGTTTTATTTAACTAAAACTTAAGCTTCATAAAACCAGAATCATATTGAGATCCAGCAAGTTTTTATTTGTTTGAATGAGGACGAGATGTTAGAATACTGCCTTAAATTTCCTTGGGTGCATTTTTCTTCTTTATTTCCCAGCTATTTAAAACAATCAAGAGATTGGATATCAAGCAGCATTTATCTAAGTATTTTAAAACTGTGCCAAAATAAAAGCCAATCATTTTGTAATCATTTTGTAATCAGTATGCATAGAAGAGAAGAAGCAGCAGTAAAGCAGTTGCTGCATGTTTGCTGACAAAATATTTAATCCAAACGTTTAATATCAATCTGCCACTGTTCTCAGTCAGTATAATTACTTCAAGCAAATACCATGTTGGAAGAAATGGTGCAAGCGTCTGAAATGTAAATAATATAATATAATCATTACCACACTTAAATACATATACTATAATTTATTTAGATCAAATTTATTTGGATCAAATGTTTATTTCATAAACATGGGTGTAATAAATGTTTATTATAAACATGTGAGTTTAGGCTACACTTACGAGTTGATTTACTCTTTCTTGTTGGCTACATATACCTAAAATAAAGAATTGCTAAATGAAATCAATAACAGGGATCTTCTTATAATATTAATAGCAATAAGCAAAATTAGTTTTATGCTTTTTGCCATTATGTTAAGTTTAGACAAACTATATAATTTATAAGAATTGGCAGGATCATTGGTCCAATATCTATTTTTTGAATATGTTAAATGTGATATGTTAAAAATGGTAAATATATTCAAAATAGGTTTTTAGAAATATATATGTATATATCTAAGATACAAATAGTGAGTTTGTCAGTGGCTCAGGTGGTAAAATCTGCCTGTAATGCAGGAGACCCAGGTTCGATCCCTGGGACAGGAAGATCCTCTGGAGAATGGCATGGCAACCCACTCCAGTATTCTTGCCTGGAGAATCCCCACGGACAGAGGAGCCTGGCGTGTTATAGTTCATGGGGTTGCAAAGAGTTGGACATAATTGAGTGACTAAAATTAAAAGTAAAATTTTCTAGAAGTGTTATAGAAACAGCAGATATAATCTCTACTTTAAATGGGGTTACCATCAGGAAAAGTGTTAATTTTAAAAACAAAGATCAATACAATGTGACAGCATGAAAATAATAAACTATCCTAGAACAGGACCTTTTAAAATTTATCTTCATATCCTCAAGAAGCTCCCTGTTATTTATCTCAATTATCTATCAAGTGCTCAACACACAGAAGGTGAAGGGACGAGATGTGCCTGTGGTAGAGCCCAGTCTGCTCTCAGTCATTCTTGCTAAATCTGCCCTGCCAACCATTCCCTCTTAGGCAAGCAGTATCAATATAACATATGAAAGAGAGATCAGTTCTTGAACAAGAGGGCCACCTGACTCAGACTAGACAGGAACCAACAAAGTGGTCTGATACACATGGCATTTTGTATAGAGTTCTGAACCAACTGAATGAGGTCCCTCCACCCTTAATGAAAATAATTATCAATAAATACTTGTTCCACTAATTAAAATACTGTATTTTTAATGTTGACTCAAAAATTAAAACTGTTAAAATTTTATTATTTTATAGCTGAGATTTGCTTCAAAATAGTATGAGAGCAGGGAAATTAGTGATATTTCAGATAAAAACAAAGTTGGTCTTTTGCTGATAATTCTTAAAGCTGTGGTGGTGGTTTAGTTGTTAAGTTGTGTCGGACTCTTGCAACCCCATGGACTGTAGCCTGCCACGCTCCTCTGTCCATGGGGAATCTCAAGGCAAGGGTACTGGAGCAGGTTGCCATTTCCTTCTCCAGGGGATCTTCCCTACCCAGGAATCGAACCCATGTCTTCTGAATTACAGGCAGATTCTTTACCAACTGAGCTACAAAGGAAGCCCAATTATTAAAACTAATAATGGGTTTGTAAGAGTTTATTACACTATTCTCTCTACTATGTACATTTAAAAAATTATCCATATTAGAAAATTTTAAAATCTATTATTTAAAAAAATTGGGGTATAGTTGCTTTACAATGTTGTGATATCATCTGCTATACAATACAATTAATCAGCTATTTTCACATATAAATATATTATATGTATATATATATATTTATATCTTTCCTCTTGTTAAAAATCTATTCTTATACCTAGACTGAGGCTTAGCTTCTTGTATCGTGAGGTTCCTTTTTCTCTATAATCCATTAAATATCTGTCTGTATAACATATCACTATCTTCCAAAGATACTTCGAGTGAGTGATGCCATCCAATCATCTCATCTTCTGTCATCCCCTTCTCCTCTTGCTTTTAATCTTTCTCAGCATCAGGGTCTTTTCCAATGAGTCAGTTCTTTGCATCAGGTAGCCAAAGTATTGGAGTTTCAGCTTCAGCATCAGTCCTTCCAATGAATATTCAGGACTGATTTCCTTTATGGACTGACTGGATCTTCTTGCAGTCCAAGGGACTCTCAAGAGTCTTCTCCAACTCCACAGTTCAGAAGCATCAATTCTTTGGTACTCAGCTCTTTATATTCCAAATCTCACATCCATACATGACCACTGGAAAAACCATAGCTTGGACTAGACAGACCTTTGTTGGCAAAGTAATTTCTCTGCTTTCTAATACACTGTCTAGGTTTGTCATAGCTTTTCTTCCAAGAATCAAGCCTCTTTTAATTTCATGGCTATAGTCACCATATGCAGTGATTCTGGAGCCCTCCAAAATAAAAGTCTGTCACTGTTTCCACTGTTTCCCCATCTATTTGCCATGAAGTGATGGGACCAGATGCCATGATCTTAGTTTTCTGAATGTTGAGTTTTAAGCCAGCTTTTTCACTCTCCTCTTTCACTTTCATCAAGAGGCTATTTAGTTCTTTTTCCATTTCCACCATAAGGGTTTGTCATTGGCATATTTGTGATTATTGATATTTCTCCCAGCATTCTGGATTCCAGCTTGTGCTTCATCCAGCCTGGCATTTCTTTTGATGTGTTCTGCATATAAGTTAAATAAGCAGAGCAACAATATATAGCCTTGATGTACTCCTCTAGGGCTTCCCTGGTGGCTCAGAGGTTAAAGCGTTTGCCTTTGATGTGGGAGACCCAGGTTCGATCCCTGGGTCGGGAAGATCCCCTGGAGAAGGAAATGGCAATCCACTCCAGTATTCTTGCCTGGAGAATCCCATGGACAGAGAAACCTAGTAGGTTACAGTCCATGGGGTTGCAAAGAGTCGGGCACGACTGAGCAACTTCATCTTCACCTTCCCTATTTGGAACCAGTCTGTTGTTCCATGTCCAGTTCTAACTGTTGCTTCTTGACCTGCATAGAGATTTCTCAGGAGGCAGGTCAGGTGGTCTGGAAATCCCATCTCTTAAAGAATTTTCCACAGTTTGTTGTGATCCACACAGTCAAGGGCTTTGGCATAGTCAATAAAGCAGAAGTAGATTTTTTCTCTTTTGGAACTCTCTTTCTTTTTCTATGATCCAGCAGATGTTGGCAATTTGATTTCTGGTTCCTCTGCCTTTTCTCAAACCAGCTTGAACTTCTGGAAGTTCACAGTTCACATATTGCTGAAGCCTGGCTTAGAGAATTTTGAGCATTACTTTGCTTGCGTGTGAGATGAGTACAATTGTGTGGTAGTTTGAACATTCTTTGGCATTTCCTTTCTTTGGGATTGGAATGAAAACTGACCTTTTCCAGTCCTGTGGCCACTGCTGAGTTTTCCATATTTGCTGGCATCTTGAGTGCAGCACTTTCACAGTATCATCTTTTAGGATTTGAAATGACTCAATTGGAGTTCTATCACCTCTACTAGCTTTGTTTGTAGTGATGCTTCCTGAGGCCCACTTGACTTTGCATTCCAGGATGTCTGTCTCTAGGTGAGTGATCACACCACTGTGGTTGTCTGGGTCATGAAGATCTTTTTGATATAGTTCATCAGTGTATTCTTGCCACATCTTCTTAATATCTGCTTCTCTTAGGTCCATGCCATTTCTGTCCCTTCTTGTGCCATCTTTGCATGATATGTTCTCTTGGTATCTCTAATTTTCTTGAAGAGATCTCTAGTCTTTCCCATTCTATTGTTTCCCTCTATTTCTTTGCATTGATCACTGAGGAAGACTTTCTTATCTCTGTGCTATTATTTGAAACTCTGCATTCCAATGGGTACATCTTTCCTTTTCTCCTTTGCCTTTAGCTTCTCTTATTTTCTCAGCTATTTGTAAGGCCACCTCAGACAACTATTTTGTGTTTTTTCATTTCTTTTTCTTGGGATGGTCTTGATCATTGCCTCCTGTATAGTGTCACAAACCTCTGTCCATAATTCTTCAAGCACTCTATCAGATCCAGTTTCTACGGACAATTAAAAATATTATCAAAGACATCTTACCGTATTTGTACTTTGTCATTCTCAGCAATATTTAGTCAAAATTTAGGCCTCATTAATTTTGATTTTTGTATCAATTTCTCAAGGCAGAGTAGTATTTTTTCCTACTGGTATAGTAAACATACTCAAAGAAGAGAGCATTTTTTCCTCATGTATCTCTTTTTGCTAAATTCTTTCATGTAAGACCATAGCAAAAATTTCTTAAAGTTTCATTGCCTACTGACTAAACATAAGGAAAACTAGAAAATAGTATTTGAGATTTTTGTCTTCTACGATTAGGAGAGGGATTTTGAAGCAGATAACATGGTAAGGAGATGTGCAAAGAGCTCTCATATAGACAGCTAACAATGGTTCCCAGCAGATTTCAGTAAATGGCACTATCATGGTATCCGTATCAGTTATATTTGCCACAATAATGTTGGGTAACAAAGAGCCACACCACCTCAGTGGTATAAAATAAACCTTTTTAAAGCACAGTTCTGTAGGGTTCAATTGATCTGAACTGGGCTTAGCTGATATCATACAGCCTCATCCCTAAATCTAAGGTTAGGGGAAGATTGGCAGTTTGACTTGGCTGGTTTTGTTTGATGTTGGCTGAGCTGCTCACATGGCTGATTAGTTGTCTTGACAGGTGAACTAGGATGATCTCAGTTGAGATGACTGGGGAGGTGAGTCTGCCATGTTTTCTTCTCCAACAGTTTAGCACAAGGCACCTTCTTATGACCATGGCAGAGAGACAAGAACAGAAGCAGGATCATACTAGAATTTTTTTCACATTTATATTTATGCTTACATTGTATCTGTTAGTTTCTCAGTTGTCAATGCATTGCCTAAATATCAGGAAGTTAAAGGTTTCATACAGACAAGAGCAAAGAAGTGGGGCTGTTGATGCAACTAATCTAGCAAACCAAGCCTTGGAAAATCTAGATATTACTGGCCATCAATAGGATGGTCTTTAAGAAATGTGTATCTGAATGTGTGATACACAACATTTCACTGACTCAACACTGCTTTCCGAATCAGAACTCCCTAATAATGGCCTACAAATTCCTGAAGGTTTTGGACCCTATTTAGCTCTTCCATTGTACCTTGGACCACACTCTCCACCTTTTAATTCCAGTGTCTTTACAGTCCCTTGCTCTCTTCTCTTCTGTCTTAGTTTCTTTGCACATGTTGTTGCTACTTCCAGGAATACTCTGCCATCTGCTCTTTGCTTAAATAACTTTGACTCATTTCTCAGATCTTGCTGAAGTGTCACTTTTCAACTGAGTCTTTATTAGAACCAATCATGCTAATATAGACTTTTATTATACTGTAAATAGTTCCTTTGTCGCATTGTCCTGATTAAACTTTTATACTAGTTTGTGTGACTTTTCAGTGAACTTTATATTTTCAAATAACCTTAGAGATATGAAGGAGCTGTAGAGAGAGCACAGTTGTTTAGTTGCTAAATCATGTCCAACTCTTCTGCTACCCTATGGCTTGCAGCCCATCAGTCTTCTCTGTTCATGGAATTTCCACGGCAAGAATAGTGGCATGAGTTGCTATTTCCTTCTCCAGGAGGTCTTCTCAACCCAGGGATCTAACCCACATTTCTTGCATTGGCAGGTGGGTTCTTTACCACTGAGCTGCCAGGGGAGCCATAAAAATAGCACAGGGAGTTCCCATATACCCTTTAGCCAGATTCCTCTAATGCTGACATCTTATAGAACCATAGTACATTAATGAAAATCTGAGAAATTAAGATTGGTATAGATAGTGCTGCTAACTATAGACTTTATTCAGACTGCATCAATTTTTCCACTTACTAATTTTTTGACAGGACATCATCTTGTACTTAATTGTCCTATCTCTTTAGTCTCTTCTAATTTATGATATTTTTCACTTTATTTTCCATGATCTTGCCAATTTTTAAGATTTCTGGAAAAACATATTTTAAAATGTTCTTTGATGTGAATTCTCCTGATGTTTTCTCACCATTAGACTTGATTATGGATTTACGGGAAAAATATCACAAAGATGAAGCACAATTTTCACTGCAAGATGTCAGCAGGTACATGTTATCAACATGACTACCACTAAATCCAGCTACACTCAAGTAGAAGACAGTTAAGCTTCATCCCGTAGAAAGAGGAGTATCCATAAATTATAAACATATGTTAAGACCACCCCAGTAATTAGTAAATATTTCGGGAAATGTTTCGTGGTCATGTGGAAAACATTCTCCCTAAAGTTTTGCCTAATTTCAGCATTCAGCCATGGATCTTGTCTGCAGAAATTATTACTATGAGGTTCTAATGGTGATTTTCTTTTACAAATTTCTTCTACATTTATTTTCTAGTGTTTTTTCCATCTGGTTTAGAAGACTTGTCTCCTCTCCTGCATTTATTTATCATATATATGTGATATGAATATGTATGCAATGTATATGAATATGTATATAATGTATATGAATATGTAACACTATGAGCACATATATTAATAGTATATATAGTTATTACATATACTGTGAATATACAGTTGAGCCTTGAACAACACAGGTTTGAAATGAATGGGTCTGTTTATACATATACTTTAACGAATAAATATAGTACCTCTATTTTCATTTTTCAGAACTTTAGGTTAATTAAATATGGGGGAAAGTTTGTATTTGATTAGAGATCATGATATATGTAATCAGAACAACTAGGGTTTGAAGCCATACCAAATCCCTTGTTATTGAGGGGAGTTAGCATTTTGTATATTTTCAACTGCTTAAGGGTAGAGGAGATGTGGAGGTTTGGGAATGGTGTTGGTTGGTGCCTCTAACATCCATGTTGTTCCAGGGTCAATTGTGTAAATATTCATATGCAATAAACAGGTTTATGTTAATATGAAAATGCAATAGTATATATGAATGCATATATTCGTGTATATTTACTTTGTTCTTTAGGTTGTAATCTAATATTATTAATATCACCTTTTATTTTATTGCTCAAATTCTTATAGCTCTGGCCACTGGGAATTCTCCTAATGAAGCCATTATGTCCTTTTCATATGCTTTCATCACTTTTTTTTTTTTTAGTATTTCCTATGTGAGTTTATGCTGTCTTTGTTTATTTATTCCTTTAATGGGATATACAATTATATGGTACAAAAAGAAAAACTATATACGTATATATGGGGGCTATAATACTAACATGGGCTTCCCAGGTGGTGCTAGTGGTAAAAAACCTGCCTACCAGAGCAGGAGATGTAAAAGATGCCGGTTCATTCCTTAAGTGGGGAAGACCCCCTGGAGTAGGAAATGGCAACCCATTCCAGTATTCTTGCCTGAAGAATCCCATGAACAGAGAAGCTTGGCGGGCTACAGTCCATGGGGTTGCAAAGAGTTGGACACAACTGAAGTGACCTAGCATAATACTAACATAATATATACTATTGTTAAATGATAATAGAATAACAATTTTACTAGAAGTTGTATTCTTTGAAATTAAGATTTTGACCTCTGCATCGTTTGTTGTATTTGTTTGACATGACTTTATCCATAAGCTATTTTCAACCTTCCTGAATCTTTCTGTTTTAGGTGTTGTCTTTGTATACAGTTGCATTTGCTTTGGTAGCCAATCTGATAATCTTCTAATGGATGAGTGTGGCAGTCATGGAGATCCCTACACAGGTCAGATCTTTTGTCAAGAGAGAACCTGTTGTGAGAGGTGGAGTTATCCAGCTGCCTCCAGCTGTCCCACTTTTGAAATTTACTGCAGCATGTCTGCCTCCATCATGTTCTGTCCACACTGCTCCCAGCCAGTGGCAAACACAACTAGAATATTTCTGCTCAGTGGGAGGCTCCTCCAGTGAACAATCTTTGCTGAAATTTTACTTACCATGACTGACACTTTCTCAGAGATGCCCTTCAGTCTGAAGTGTTTCCTGCTCAATCCTGTTTCCTTCCATTTTTCTTTGCATAAGTGTCCAATCTGCAGTCATGTTCTTTCTTCTTATTTTGCTTTTTCCCTTTTCTATTCACAAGCATTCCTTCCAGTAAATCTCTTGCATTTCTAATTCCATCTTGGTATCGGTCTCTTTGAGAGCTTGCTGACAGTAAGTTTCTTTTTACATTGACCAATAAAACATATATTTTTCTCTGCTCTAATATTTTGTTCTCGATTCTCTCTGTCATTTCTAGGATTCTGCCAGTTTCTGTTTTATCTCTTCCTTTTATTTTAATATCTCTTCCCTGAATTCTTACATTTCTATTTTGTGGTCTTTCTTGATAAATTCATTCATTTTAAGTAAATAGTAGGAATTTTGGTCACAAATTTCAAGTGCTCTGTTCATCTTTCTGGTGAATGTTCTTTATCTACTGCTTTGTTTTGTTATTTTATACTTTTATTTCTTTTGATAGCAGCTGCTCTGCTGCTTCATCTTTCATTAATCATTATCAAATGAGTTCTGTTTTTTTTTTTTTCTGTGATGAGCTCTAGGCAGAAATTGTGTGTTTGTGTGTGTGTGCACACATGTACATGTGTGTGTACGTGTGCATGCGTGTGATTCTTTCTGAAGCCCTATTAATACTTATTTTAAAACTGGGTCTAGAATGGTTCCTTCTGGTAATTCTGTCCTCTCAGTTCTACCACAGTGTTGTAAGTACTCTGCTGTACTTCAGAGGACACCCTTCCTCATGAGAAAGCATAATTTTACTTTATGCTTTCTAATGTTAACTCCCATAATACTCTCTGAATTTCTTCTTCCCTGCTCTTCTTGCTGCTCTTCTGCCTAACTTCAACTGCTTTTAAAAGTCTTTGTGCAGGTTTTGAATCTGCAGATAACTGCCTATCATTACACTGAAGATGAAGTTTATAAGTTACTTTGGATTCTTGTTTCTTTATGTATGCTTCCTAGGAGAAGAACTTGAGAGATGCTGAAATAGAGCCCCATGTTCACACTGGGAGCCTTTCCATGCACATCAGTCTCTTTCACTAGCAGGGACTCTCAACCATGGCAATACTGACCGTTTAGATCAAATGCTTCTTTGTTGTGGGAGCTCTCCCATGCATTGTAGGATGGATAGCACCAATTCTGGTCTCTACTTACTAGATGCAAGTTGTAATAATCAAAATTATTTCCATATATGGCCAAATATCCCCTCAAAGGCAGAGCTACTCCCAGAACAGAACCACTTTACCAGACCAAAATTCCAGTGCAAACTGGGACATCTTCTTTGTTAAATTTCCTATTCCAATTATCTAGGGTAGCTTAATCCATAGTAAGAATTCAGTAGCAATATACAGATGACTCTATAGTGGAGAGAGAATCATTGAATTTAATTGGCCTTCTGAGAGTCTTCACATATTAAGAAGCAATACTTTATGATACAATCACATTTACCAACTGTATGCTTTTCCCTAGTCAAAATATAAATGGAAGCATAACTCTAAAAGGACCTTCAAGATGACCTAAACCAAAGCTTTTGATTAACAATGAAGAAATTGACATCCATAGAGTTTATGATTTACTTTTTATTGCACTGAGATTTAGTGGTAGAGGTGGGACTAACTCTCCATACATTAGGGCTTTCTTAAAAATACTATGATATATTATTTAACCAGCACTGCACACATTTAGTAAATACATGTTCCCTAGACTGAAAGTTCTGAAAAACAAAGCAAAATAAAATGCAGTTGATATCTGGATTTATGATTAGAAGAATGTGATAATATCATAGAAAAATGTTTTGGTTTAGTTTATTAGAAATTGATATGCATCTTGTTCTCTAAACATGAAAAAGTTTAAAGGAAGTACATGCTTCAGAATGGTGGCTACCTTATGTGAAGAACTGACTTATCAGAAAAGACTCTGATACTGGGAAAGACTGAAAGCAGGAGGAGAAGGGGCTTATAGAGGATGAGATGATTGGATAGCATCACCGACTCAATGTACATGAGTTCGAGCAAACTCTGGGATGTAGTGTAGGACAGGGAAGCCTGGCATGCTGCAGTCCATAGGGCACAAAGAGTTGGACATGAATTAGCAACTGAACAACACTGTGTTTCAATAGCAAAACAGAGTAAAAGTCTGTAGTCTTCTCTAAGGATCTTGATTATTTTGATAAAACACAAGTTCTCTTTTCATAACATATCTTTGTTTGGTGTCACTAGAAGAATAAAAAAATTGTCCAGGAAGAAAATATATAATAGTATATTTTAAATGATAATGAATTACATTACTGGAAAATGTATTAAATTAAGCAACTGCTAAAAATATTTAGAAAAATAAACACCCAAATAGTCTATGACACTTTCAGAAATGTTCTCTGTTACTGATGTGGAATGGAACAGGTTATGCCAGACAGGCTATCTGGCATAGGTATGACTAGGTAATATGCAAATACTCTAACAAAGTTTATGTAATATATAGCATTCACACTTTCCTACATTGAACAGTTGAGGCAAAGAGGAAAAGACAGGAATATTTAAAATAAATATTGACTTCTTTTTCAACTGCTGATTCATAAACAATCCTTTGCTGATAACCTCTGTGGAAACCACGACTTAAATTTACACCACTGTGTGTAACTATGTATTCCCTATTGATTCACTTGGGTTGAAGTAGATAGTTTGAGAAACTCACAAAAAGAGTCTTTTACTTAAAACACTGTGTAAATGGACACAGAACAATTAATTACTGACAGAACTCAAAATGGGCTTATAAATAATGCTGTGCTTAAGAACAGAAACTACAATATTTTGTTGAATTTTAATCATGACAAAGTAATTGGAAGATTCATGGAAAGATCAACACCACACATGTCTTATTAAGAAATAACAATATCCAGGTTGAGGGGAAATGTTAATTTTATTAACGATGAAATGAGTAGAAATGGCATATACTGTAACAATATAGAAAGAAAGCTATGAAATAGATAAGATGAAAATTATGGTCAATATAAAGACAACTATTGCAAAAACAATGATAAAATTTTGAGCTCCTTGAAGAGAAGAATTGTGTTTTTAGGGTTCTTTTTGTGGCCTTGATGATGAACAGATAAGAAGCATTTAACAAGTATTGAATAAATGTTAGTAGAAAGAATGAATGAATATGCAATTAGGTTGTTATAGATTTCCAGTACCACATTTTCAAAGAGAAAATACATCTAAAAGCAATCTCATTTTGAAGCTCTTTGACACAAATAATGTACTTTCAGTACAGTAAACTTAGAGACTTCAAAAAAATGAAATAAAAATTACCCATATCTTACCATCTAGATATAATCACCATTAATAATCAGAAATACACCATTCCAGAATTTTGTTGTTGTTGTTGTTACAGTAGGCTCTATAAGTGTTTCAAAAGAGGTGAAAGAATTAGAGGAGAAATAGGTTGTCTTGAACACCTACTGTCATTCATTTGCTTGGGTGACGATTTGCCCCCAAAAGAATACATAGTTAAAAGAGAAACCATGCACTCTGTCCCCTCCTTGGGAGACTACCTCAGTGTCCACCACTGTGCTTACTTTTTTTGTGGGGGAGGAGAATTATGCCTGACTTGCAACTAATACTAGAAAAGAGAGAGAGAAAGAGACAGAGATGGAGAACACAGTTTTTCTAAAAGAATAAGGACAATTTGAATTTAAATTTCCGATTAAACATAATAATTTGCTGAGAAATAAAATAGAATTTGCTTGTTCTAAGTAAATCAAATGGAAAATAACTCTTAAAACTTATTGACCTCGTTAGTAATTAAAATTAAACAGATTTTTACCCAATTTCTTTGTTTTTTCCTTTTAGCAAAACTGTAACTGAAGAAAGCTTGGGATTCACATCTCACAGTGCCAGATATTATGGAGTCAAAAATATGTGAATAAGCACAACTAGAAAATATCAGGCATATGGCATGAAACACATTTTCATTCATTTTCCAAAGAGGGAAAAGACGTTTCAACAGAATGCAAAATATTGTACTCTGATTTACTTGCCAAATAGAGCAAAATATGAATTTTAGCAGAAACCAATAGCTAGTTTAAACTGAGAGAGTGTTGAGTAATTGTTCTATGAGCAAATATTCTGGACAAGTTAGACGGGTGTGGGAATTTAAGAAGGACCTTCTTAGAGCCTGCTAGATTTTCCTTTTACTTACTGACTGAAAGCTTTTGTCCTGGTGAATTTCACTTCTGTAGCAATCCCGGTTTCTGGACACCAGAAAACAAGGGAGCCAGAACTCTATTCATATACCCTGATAGTCCTCTATTATCAGGAGATTTCTGGACTCTTGTATGCTCCTTGCTTTATAAAGCACCAGAGATGAAAGAGATATTCATCTCTTTGTTTATTAGCATCTGTTTCCTTCTAAATGGAATTATGAACATTTCCAATGTCACTGGACAAGATGGGCAGACATGAAGTATTAAACAACACAAGCTGCACAAATCCTTAGAAACAACCAATTTTAATTAGCTAATTGGAAGCCCATCATCCAACAGTAAACAGATCAACTGAATCAAACCTATTTCAAAAGACTGCCTTGAAGTGATGTTACTTCCAGAATAATTACAACCGTAATTCTCAGAAGTGAAGAGTGTGATTGTGTTTACTTTTCAAGCAGATGTACCTATATTATAGGTCAAGCACATGTGTCAAAAATGACTGCATAGCAATGGCCTCTCTTTCTTATCAGATTTGTTTATCTGGGTAAACAGAGCTCATCTTTCCAGAAACCCAGCACAGAAGAAAGGACTGCAACTCCAGGAGTGAGCAAGATAGGAACAAAACCCGACTAGGGCAGGCAGAGTTCTTTATTTATTGCTCCCAGCAGGTGTCAGATGCCATAGTTTCTTTGCAACCATCAACACCCTGGGGCTTTTTAGTTCCTTATCCAAGACAAGGAAGACAGAAGATGGCAACTAACCCCAAGAGATTAGATACCTGAATCCTATCCCAACTACTAGGAGACTCCAGCTGTGCTTAAATGTTTTGTTGTTGTTGTTGGTTTTTTTGGAGAATTTCTGATGCTCAGTGGTTGCTGATTACTTCCAGATTTTAGTTCTACCCCAGTGGAGCTTTGCTACAAAGAGTTTATCTGTTGTTAAAATTGCAGTTGCTACAGGAAATGTCTCCTCTTAAGCCAGTTCTCAGGATGTGAACTGTTACAAAGGTTAAACAAACAAACAAATAAACAAAGCCTACTTACTCATTCATGGCACTGATGGAAAGTTAGTAAGAATGTGTGTTAAGACTGGTGGCATTGGTTGATGAGTCTCATCAAACACTCTCAGGACCAAGATGTAATTGCTGAAGTTACTACATCGATGCCTGTAAAGGGCTCCAGTGTTTGTTCTTTAGTCAATATATCTAAACTGACAAAGAAGACTAATTTTGAAATTAGAATAGTGGTCCATCTATTAAAGGGAAAACCATTTGCAACCCTGCCGAAGTTTAGTATTTTCCCTCAATAGCATAGAACACTCAGACTTGATCACAATATTTCACTGACAATTGAATTAACAACCAAAACCATTGTCTAAGATTGTGAGTGTGTATACCTGTATGTTCATGTGTACCTTGTTGTATGTGTGTGTGTCATGTGCTCAGTCACGTCTGACTCTTGGTGACCCCATGGACTATAGCCTGCCAGGCTTCTCTGTCCATGGGATTTCCCAAGCAAGAATACTCGAGTGGCTTGCCATTTCTTCCTTCAGGGGATCTTCCGGACCCAGGGATTGAACCCACAAGCCAAAGTCTCCTGCATTGAAGGTGGATTCTTACTCTGCGGAGCTATCAAGGAAGCACATACACACACACACACACACACACACACACACACACACACACACACACACACACACACACACATACACATATATACACACACATATGTGTGTGTGTGTGTGTGTGTATACACATCTTAGGTATCGAATTGACACTTTTAGATGGATATGAGATTTTAAAACACTTGATTGCACTAAATACATGCTTCCATGGCTCAGAATTGTTCTGAGTATCTCTTGATGTACAAACACTGCTTCTCTTGTATTGTTACTGCTATTGTCAGAAACCTGGGTTGCTGGAGATACTGCTTCTTGGAGGCCTGTTCTGCCTGAAGGTTTTCCTCTAGAAATATTTCCTATCCTGAACCAAGCCTAGCAATTGCCCTTCTGCTGCTCTTCATTCCCCTCCCAACTACACTGAATACAGGCAGCTAAATATGTCCCTCTTTTGAGCAATTGGTGAGAATCTTTTCAAGGGGGTATAGACCAATTAAGCTTCATGTGACAAAAGTTAATATTTTTCAAATATAAAACCACTTCGTTCCAGAGACAGACATTTTATGTCCTTTCACAGGAAAATAAAAAGTCACTCAGCTTATCAATGGATGTTAAATCTTAAATCACCTCTTTTGTTGGCTTAAACCACTTTTTGCTGGTCATGAAAGAACAAACATTTGACTAGATCATATTTATCAAGCTTGCAACATGCCTATATACAGTCTGAATTACAAAGATAAATGAAGCTCATGGACACATATGCAATGTGATGATGAAAATTGAGATGATTAAGCTAATGATGCTTATTCTTCTACCGTTCTTCTCTGAGACCATCCAGGTAACTGAGGGATAAGTGTGGCTTCCTTTCACAGATCATTGCCTCAATTAATGCTTCAGTGTTCACATGGAGATTCAAAAGAGTCAGACACAACTGAGTGACTGAACTGAACTGAACAACATATCTTTTCAGTTCCTCACCGTGTCTTTTACACTCTGAGATTGTATCACCATGTGCATCTCTAGAGAACCTTGCTACATACCTTCCGAGCAAGCCTGTCCCAGTTATAGAACCTAGAAGAGCCAGTGTCCTGAAGAGCGGACTGCCTGTGCATGATAAATTCTTATGAAGTGCAGCCTATAGTTTTCAGTGTTACAAGGCTTGAATTGTCCAGAAATGGATTGTATTTCACAAAATCTTATCACAAGCTTCTGTACCAGGAAACACAAACTTAGCCTTGCCATTGCAATTTGTCACACATCTCTGTAGTTTATAGCTTACTGAAGTCAATTCTTCTCAGAACATGAGACTTGTACTAGAGAAAAGATAACTTGCTTTAAAAAATCAAGAGCAGAAATGAGATGCAATGCCCATAATTTGTGGAGGATAATAATCACATTAATTTCAGAATAATTATGCCCATTATTATATCATATCCATAGCTCACACTACATTATATGTTATCTCTAAACATTAAAGGCAAGAGAATTAGTGAAAACTTGAGTACACAAACATTTATTCAATGCTGTGGTGGTGGTGGTGGTTTAGTCACTAAGTTCGACTCTTGCGACCCCATGGACTATAGCCTGCCAGGCTCCTCTGTCCATGAGGATTCTCCAGGCAAGAATACTGGAGTGGGTTGCCATTTCCTTCTCCAGGGGATCTTCCTAACCTAGGAATTGAACCCAGGTCTCCTGCATTGCAGGCAGATTCTTTACTGACTGTGCTACAGGGAAAGCCCTTGTATGCCACACTCAAATTGGGTACTTAAGCATAGAATTAGTGATTAAGACATGAGTCCTGATTTATAGGGCTCCCAGACTGGTGAAGAAGGCAGATATACTTGCACCTAATGATCATATAATGAAAACTGTAAGGACTGCCAGGCTCAGGTTAGCACCAGACTGCTATGGGGCATAGATGAGTGATGTGTCATCCAAACAGGAAATTGTGGCTAGTAGCACGAAAGAGGAAATTGGCTTACATAGTATGAACATGGAGCTGATGATTGTAGAAGCCGTAATCTTTGGTAGCTAGTTACATAAAGCAAAGTCAAACTTTCTTTGGTAAAAAGTACCAATTTGTCACTTCACAAATTGAAAACTTTAAGGGTGAATCTGGAGATTAATGCTAAAGTGGAAATTTAGAGCCAAGGGAGATCTCATTTAGCTTTTCACTGTATATCAATTGTTGTTAAGTTGCTAAGTTATGTCTGATTCTTATCTTCTGTAGTTTGCGCAAATTCATGTCCATTGAGTCATTAATGTTATCTAATCATTTTGTCCTCTGCTAGTCCTTCTCCTCTTGCCCTCAATATCAGTTACATTCTTATCAAAACATCTTCTGTCTGGGGTTGCAACCATGGCCAAGAACAGCTTGAGTTCAGTAACTACTTATGACCAGAGAGTGAAGTGTCTTCTCTAGCCTTATTCCATTTTGAAAATCCAAGCTAAAGCTCTTACTAGCTCAGCTGGCATCACCTACCTAATTTTCAGACCAATTACGAAGGCAGGGTAGGAAGGGTTTTAGGAAAGTCAAAGATAGTAGTTTCACACCACAAAGAATTTGAAGAAAATGGAAACAAGATTAGTTAGAAACACTTGTGGTGTAAGTCTGCAGATGAAAGGGAAGAAAAACTGTAGGCAGGAGTACAAATAATATAGCAAAGATATTTGGGGGCGGGTTATGTGGCATATTAAGTATGATTTATGATAATTATTTTTCTATAGACCATTGGAAAGCATAAAATATTTGCAGACATGATTAGCTCTGTCATACACTGTAGATGGAGGGGTCACATGGAGAAGGGAGGAGACTAATGAAAGGGAAGTCAGGGAGAATATCAGACTAGGGTCAAGAAAAATAGCTTCTAGTTCTGATCTGCCATGATTTAGCTAACAGTGTTTTGGCAAATTACCTCTCTTGGCACTGGGCTCCACATTTAAAGAATGGGAATCAGAATGTCTCTTCTATGAATCACATAATTCTAGTAAGAAAGAATGAGCATGATGTACCTGAATAAGTTAGAAATCAGAAATAAATGTAGGGTATTATTGACTGTAATAGTAATGCCACTAAAAATTTTATTCAGTTCAAGAATTCAAAACCTGGTTTTAAATTTGTCACCCTGGATCTTGTCTAAATTGCATACTTATCTAGACAGTAAATAAAATGAAGGGGAAAATAAAAATTTCCTTGCAATTAATAAAATAAAATAGCATCAGAGATATCAATATTTCATTCTAATTGCTCAAGAGATAAGCTATGAAAATGAAAAAAAGTCAATATGATTTAATGGCAATAGAGTTGGGCTTTGAGCTTTGAGCCAATGGAGTTGCCAATGGGCTTTGGCAATAGAGTTGCCTGGCATTTAGTACTCACTCTACACAACACTTGGGATTCCTTGGGAAATGACTTAATCTCTCTGAACCATAATCAAATGGGAAATAAATTTATTTTCATAGGTAAAATGTTAACATCTCTAAGCCTCATCTGCAAAGTAGCAATACTTTAAAAAGATTAAACATTTTTAAAAAATGTCATTCAATAAATGTCTGTTCCTCTGTATCCTTAATTCATTACATGGACTTAAGCTTTCTTGTTCCAGACCCCCACTACAAATATCAATAAATACAGTAAAATTAAATTGTACGTAAAAGAAATCCACCAAATTGACAACTCTTCAAAGATCTCTCCACACCTTTTAAAGCAAATATTATAACACATCTGAAGAGCACTGTACTCATTGATCTGGATATGCTTACTAATACAAAGAAAGCAAGAAATTAATAGTCACTTCAGGGAATAAAATAAATAAATATAACAAACCAAAGAAAAATATTTAGGAAGAGATCATCCTTTCTTGCTTTCCTTTGGAAGCAAAAGAAAAAAACAACCAAACAATGATCTATTTGAGGAAATTGTTATATAATTTTGAAATTGTAAGTAAAGGTTGGGGTTTAATTTAAAAATGTAGTTTTCTATTGGAAATTGCTGAAAGAAATTGCTCTTATGAATCATTTTGCTTTCAGGCATACAAGTATGATCATTTTGTTTTTGGCATACAAGAAGTTTAAGGCACACTGTTTTTTAGATAATTTTAGACTGCAATGATGGGAAAGCTAAGAGCTGAGTAAGAAATTTGACCTTTTCCTTCCCACCTTTTAACTTTTTGATTCTAGTTTAACATTACATAGAAAATGATTGTAAAATATAACATTTTCCATTGTGCACAGCACACAAATACTTGTATAGTGTTTATCACAAGCTCTGCTGAACTTGTGAACTATTTTGTTGTCTGAGCAAACTTTGGAGATATTATACTTTTCTACTTTTGATAGCATTTTTATCATTTTAATTGTAACTTGACAGTATGATGATGCTGATGTCTGAATGATAAATATTAAAGGTCTCATCATTTTTTGCCAAATAGATGACAGTGGTTTTTATAAACCCCTAGTAATGGACTGTCCATCTTTAAAATATAATCCCCCTGGAACAGCTATATTGACTTCTTCTATGGTATACCACAGCATACCTATATTTTACTCTGTGATGCAGCTACTTCTATTGAGTATGTGACACAATAAGAAAGAGGGAAAAAATATAATAACAATTACTCCTAATTAACTTGGTGGCTCAGACGGTAAAGCGTCTGTCTACAGTGCAGGAGAGAGACCCAGGTTCGATCCCTGGGTCGGGAAGATCCCTTGGAGAAGGAAATGGCAATCCACTCCAGTACTATTGCCTGGAAAATCTCATGAACAGAGGAGCTTGATAGGCTACAGTCCATGGGGTCGCAAAGAGTCGGACATGACTGAGCAACTTCACTCACTCACCATGGATGATGTTCTTTAATCATTCCATTAGATGTGGTCAGATAGACTGATGGGCAAAGAAAAGAAGTAAATAAAAATAGAAAAGAAAAAGAAACAGAAAGTAGAGAAACTGATAAAGACTTCCAGAATCATAGATCTTGCCTTCAGTAATTCAGTTGAGACTGAAGAAAGGAGAGACTCCTGACTTGCTTTTTCTCTAACCTTCCAGTCATAAATTTTGGTCACTCTTTAAATAATGAAGTCTCAGAAAAGGTTAATTTGGAGTGAAGGGAGTGTAGAGACTCTAATACTTTCTCTTCATGATCATAAGAGATGGAATATTAGTAGGCTATAATTGCACCCAAGCCTGAGTATTAGAATTCCTAGGTGGTCCAAGTTATCATGCTAAGCAAATACCTGCCCTCTGGCATAGAATCCCATCACCCACTGAACTCACCCTGGTGGTCCTAAGGTTGGTCTGAAAACTGCCTGTCACTTTATCTACATGCACAACCAGTTTGAACAATCTATCTATTTATTGGTTTATTTGCTGATTGTCAATTTTGCCTATGGTATTGAAAGCTCCATGACAACAGGGTCAATCAGGCCAGGCCCATAGTAGATAATAAAGTCTTATTTAATTGAAAGAATAAATTGATGTGGTTTCTGTCTGAATCATTTTAGTAAAATTTATCCACTTAGGCTATAGACCAGAATTTCTCAAATTTGAGGAATAAATGAACCACTTCTAAAGGGACAATTTATCTTGAACTTGTAAGACTCTCCATTAGACCCAAGAGATCTAGAAATATCAGTTAAAATTCAAAGTGTTAAATAAACAAATGCAGCTTGTCTTATTATTTTTGCAAAATATATGTTTCATACATAAAACTATTTTAAAAATTGCATGTGTGTGCTTTCAAACTACAACAAGAATGAAAGTACAATATTTAGAAAGTTTTATATATGCTCAGGCTTCTGATGGTTCACAGACATAACTGTGGGAAACAGTAATGCAGACACTTCTAGGTTCACACTGGCAATGGACAAAGGGAGAAATATTTTATTCATATTTTGGAGCAGCAATGATAGGGACTAGAGTTGATCCAACTCTAATATTTTCTGTAGTGACTAAGAAAATGGAGAAAGTAGCCTAGTTTACCCAAGGTTGTGTGGATTATATGATTTAAATAACTGAAGAAAATGTCTTTAGGGAACAAGCAATCACCATCCAAGTTCAGTTCACTTCAGTTCAGTTGCTCAGTCGTGTCCAACTCTTTGCGACCCCATAAATCGTGGCACACCAGGCCTACCGGTGCACCACCAACTCCCGGAGTTCACTCAGACTCACGTCCATCAAGTCAGTGATGCCATCCAGTCATCTCATCCTCTGTCATCCCCTTCTCCTCTTGCCCCCAATACCTCTCAGCATCAAAGTCTTTTCCAATGAATCAACTCTTCGCATGAGGTGGCCAAAGTACTGGAGTTTCAGGCTTAGCATCATTCCTTCCAAAGATCCCAGGGTTAATCTCCTTCAGAATGGACTGGTTGGATCTCCCTGAAGTCCAAGGGACTCTCAAAAGTCTTCTCCAACACCACAGTTCAAAACATTAATTCTTTGGTTCTCATCCTTCTTCACAGTCCAACTCTCACATCCATACATGACCACAGGAAAAACCATAGCCTTGACTAGACAGAACTTAGTCGGGAAAGTAATGTCTCTGCTTTTGAATATACAATCTAGGTTGGTCATAACTTTTCTTCCAAGGAGTACGCGTCTTCTAATTTCATGGCTGCAGTCACCATCTGCAGTGATTTTGGAGCCCCCCAGAAAACAGTCTGACGCTGTTTCCAGTGTTTCCCCATCTATTTCCCATGGAGTGATGGGACCCGATGCCATCATCTTCGTTTTCTGAATGTTGAGCTTTAAACCAACTTTTTCACTCTCCTCTTTCACTTTCATCAAGAGGCTTTTTAGCTCCTCTACACTTTCTGCCATAAGGGTGCTATCATCTGCATGTCTGAGGTTACTGAGATTTCTCCCAGCAATTTTGATTCCAGCTTGTGTTTCTTCCAGTCCAGCGCTTCTCATGATGTACCCTGCATAGAAGTTAAATAAGCAGGGTGACAATATACAGCCTTGATGTACTTCTTTTCCTATTTGGAACCAGTCTGTTGTTCCCTGTCCATTTCTAACTGTTGCTTCCTGACCTGCATATAGATTTCTCAAGATGCAGGTTAGGTGGTCTGATATTCCCCTCTCTTTCAGAATTTTCCACAGTTTATTGTGATCCACACAGTCAAAGGCTTTGACATAGTCAATAAAGCAGAAATAGATGTTTTTCTGGAACTCTTCTTGCTTTTTCCATGATCCAGTGGATGTTGGCAATTTGATCTCTGGTTCCTCTGCCTTTTCTGAAACCAGCCTGAACATCAGGGAGTTCACAGTTCACATATTGCTGAAGCCTGGCTTGGAGAATTTTGAGCATCACTTTATTAGCATGTGAGATGAGTGCACTTGTGCGGTAGTTTGAGCATTCTTTGGCATTGCCTTTCTTTGGGATTGGAATGAAAACTGACCTTTACCAGTCCTGTGGCCACTGCAGAGTTTTCCAAATTTGCTGGCATATTGAGTGCAGCACTTTCACAGCATCGTCTTTCAGGATTTGAAACAGCTCAATTGGAATTCCATCACCTCCATTAGCTTTGTTCGTAGCCCACTTGACTTCAGATTCCAAGATGTCTGGCTCTAGATTAGTGATCACATCATCATGATTATCTGGGTCGTGAAGATCTTTTTTGTACAGTTATTCTGTGTATTCTTGCCACCTCTTCTTAATATCTTCTGCTTCTGTTAGGTCCAGACCATTTCTGTCCTTTATTGAGCCTGTCTTTGCATGAAATGTTCCCTTGGTGTCTCCACTTTTCTTGAAGAGATCTCTAGTCTTTCCCATTCTGTTCTTTTCCTCTATTTCTTTGCACTGATCTCTAAGGAAGGCTTTCTTATCTCTTCTTGCTATTCTTTGGAACTCTGCATTCAGATGCTTATATCTTTCCTTTTCTCCTTTGCTTTTTGCCTCTCTTCTTTTCACAGCTATTTGTAAGGCCTCTCCAGACAGCCATTTTGCTTTTTTGCATTTCTTTTCCATGGGGATGGTCTTGATCCCTGTCTCCTGTACAATGTCACGAACCTCATTCCATAGTTCATCAGGCACTCTATCTATCAGATCTAGGCCCCTAAATCTATTTCTCACTTCTACTGTATAATCATAAGGGATTTGATTTAGGTCATACCTGAATGGTCTAGTGCTTTTCCCTTCTTTCTTCAATTTGAGTCTGAATTTGCTAATAAGGAGTTCATGATCTGAGCCACAGTCAGCTCCTGGTCTTGTTTTTGTTGACTGTATAGAGCTTCACCATCTTTGGCTGCCAAGAATATAATCAATCTGATTTTGGTGTCGACCATCTGGTGATGTCCATGTGTAGAGTCTTCTCTTGTGTTGTTGGAAGAGGGTGTTTGCTATGACAAGTGCATTTTCCTGGCAAAACTCTATTAGTCTTTGCCCTGCTTCATTCTGCATTCCAAGGCCAAATTTGCCTGTTACTCCAGGTGTTTCTTGACTTCCCACTTTTGCATTCCAGTCCCCTATAATGGAAAGGACATCTTTTGGGGTGTTAGTTCTAAAAGGTCTTGTAGGTCTTCATAAAACCGTTCAACGTCAGCTTCTTCAGCATTACTGGTTGGTGCATAGACTTGGATAACTGTGATATTGAATGGCTTGCCTTGGAGATGAACAGAGATCATTCTGTCATTTTTGAGATTGCATCCAAGTACTGCATTTCGGACTCTTTTGTTGACCATGATGGCTACTCCATTTCTTCAGAGGGATTCCTGCCCGTAGTAGTAGATATAATGGTCATCTGAGTTAAATTCACCCATTCCAGTCCATTTTAGTTCGCTGATTCCTAGAATGTCGATGTTCACCCTTGCCATCTCTTGTTTGACCACTTCCAATTTGCCTTGATTCATGGACCTGACATTCCAGATTCCTATGCAATATTGCT
Organism: Nanger dama; assembly: GCA_917880005.1. Classification (NCBI taxonomy): domain Eukaryota; kingdom Metazoa; phylum Chordata; class Mammalia; order Artiodactyla; family Bovidae; genus Nanger; species Nanger dama. The sequence continues at coordinate 33,415,237 of CAKJTW010000010.1, read as the reverse complement.
CTTTATAGCATCAGATCTTGCTCTATCACCAGTCACATCCACAACTGGGTATTGTTTTTGCTTTGCCTTTCATTCTTTCTGGATTTATTTCTCCTCTGATCTTCAGTAGCATATTGGGCATCTAATGACCTGGAGAATTCCTCTTTTGGTATCCTATCATATTGCCTTTTCATACTGTTTATGGGGTTCTCAAGGCAAGAATACTGAAGTGGCTTGCCATTTTCTTCTCCAGTGGACCACATTCTGTCAGACCTCTCCACCATGACCTGCCCGTCTTGGGTTGCCCCATAGGCATGGCTTGGTTTCATTGAGTTAGGCAAGGCTGCGGTCCTAGTGTGATTAGATTGACTATTTTTCTTTGAGTATGGTTTCAGTGTGTCTGTCCTCTGATGCTCTCTTGCAACATCTACCATCTTACTTGGGTTTCTCTTACCTTGGGCATGGGGTATCTCTTCACGGCTGCTCCAGCAAAGCACAGCCGCTGCTCCTACTTTGGATGAGGGGTATCTCCTTACCGCCATAGTTCCTGACCTGCCATGTGGGATAGCTCCTCTAGGCCCTCCTGCACCTGTGCTGCCACTGCTCCTCAGGTTGCTCCTTCCGGCCGCTGGCCCTGGCCTCGGGCTCGGGGTGGCTCCTCAGGGTCACTGCCCCTGGCCTCGGGTGCAAGGTGGCTTCTCTTGGCCGTCCCTGACCTGGGACGCAGGGTGTCTCCTCCTGGCTGCCACTGGCCTCGGACACGGGGTAGCTCCTCCCAGCCGCTGCCCTGACCTCGGATGCAGGATAGCTCCTCTTGGCCCTCCCTGTGCCATCGCAGCCTGGCACTCTAGGCCAATGCCCCTGATCTCAGATGTAAGGTAGCTCCTCTCGTAGCCGCCTGAACTTAGTGAGCCATCTCTCGCAGCCTCCTGTGCTCAACTTTATTGTTATTTCATAAGCATTATGGGAAAAAAAACACATTGAACCAAACCATCACTGTTTTTCAAAAATTTTCTCATTTCAGTGCTATGAAAGTTAACTTGATATTTGCAATTTTATATAGCAGAGAAACAACAAAAATTAGCCAGTGCACCAAAGCAACAGAGCAGGAAAATATCATAGCTAAAACTTAAACATAATTTTAACCATCCTTAAAAGACCTAAGGGAAGCACTTTGATAATGATTAGAAAATGTTTGCTAAGGTACAATTATACATCTAAATTTTAAAGAATTTAGCTAAAGTTGCCTAATGGTGATGGTTCAGCTGCTAAGTCATGTTTAACTCTTGTAACCACATGAACTGGTGCCCTTTGCAGCCAGGCTTCTCTGTCTGGGAGATTTCCCAGGCAAGAATACTGGATTGGGTTGTCATTTCCTTCTCCAAGGAATCTTCCTGACTCAGGGATCAAACCCACATACTCTTCATTGCAGGCAGATTCTTTACTACTGAACCATCAGAGAAGCCTGCTGCTGCTAAATCACTTCAGTCGTGTTCGACTCTGTGAGACCCCATAGATGGCAGCCCACCAGTCTCTGCTGTCTCTGGGATTCTCCAGGCAAGAACACTGGAGTGAGTTGCCATTTCCTTTTCCAATGCATGAAAGTGAAAAATGAAAATGAAGTCGCCCAATCGTGTCTGACATTTAGTGACCCCATGGACTGCAGCCTACCAGGCTCCTCTGCCCATGGCCTAAGATTGCCTAATACCTTTCTTTATACTTGTAGATGTACAATTGAAATTGAAATAAATTTATACTTACGTAAGTTCAAAAACTTAGCTCTCTAGACACAATTTATGAACAAAGAAGTAGAAAGAAAAATCTAGAAACTTAAAAGAATAGGGTCTAATAAAATTAATAAACTTTGAAAAGGTAATTTTCTTCTAAAAGTTTAACAAACCAAGTAAATTTTGTGTTGTTTTTACTGCTATTATGTATTCAAAAACTAAAAATATTCTGTTTTACAGAGTATAAAAATTTTATAGAAATACAAAATGCATGGGAAAAAGCAAAATATAATAGCAGTGATAATTAAGAGAATTAAAACTTTATATTTATTTAAATGCTCTGTGAACAGCCTAACTACTCCTTATAATAACAATAAGAATGGAGAGAGGGAAGCTGGGATTGAGAGCAATTTCTTAGTCTGTATGCCATCACATTTATCCATTCAAATATTTGTTGATTGTTTGCTTTTGTCAAGGCACTACATGGTGATATGAGGGGTAACAAAGATGGATAGAATGCCAACTTTGCTTTTTGGAGGGGTAGAAAAGTACTCATAAACAAGTACAAGGGAAAAATGATATATGGCATTGTACAGGTAAAACTAAAATTCTAGGAAGTTCTGAGGGGTAGGTTGAGGGAATCAGGGGAGACTTCATGGAGGAAGAGTATATGATGTAAGCTTAGAAGGATGAGTCCACTTTGGGCTTTTGGGAAGAAAATTTAGGGCACAAAGCTAACGGAGCAAGGACAATATATAAAGAGTCTAGAATTTAGTATGCAGGAATATTGGCTTTACATCAGAAGCTTGATGCTATTTGAGTTAAACTCCAGGATTCTGTCTGAGTTTGTTCAGTGATCTGTGATTAGTCAGCAGATTAACTAGAGCTTGACTCTTCTAGGAAGACCCCAGTTGGTATCCTTGGTCCTTGCTTCCTGCAACTCATCTTCCCATAAGCTGACCCAGATTGTTCACAGGGCAGCCAAGTGGGTTTCAATAGAGCCAGTAGAAGCCTGGACAAAAACTGGAGATAGTTAAAGTGAAGGGAAAATGACTCAGTCGTATTCAACTCTTTGTGACCCCTGGGTTTCTATACAGTCCCTGGGATTCTCTAGGCCAGAATACTGGAGTGGATACCCTTTCCTTTCTCCAGGGGATCTTCCCAGCCCAGGGATTTAACCCAGGTATCCTGCATTGTGAGTGGATTCTTTACCAGCTGAGCTACAAGGGAAGCCCAAGAATACTGGAATGGGTAGCCTTTCCTTTCTCCAGGGGATTTTCCTGACTCAGGAATCAAACTGGGATCTCTTGCATTGCAGGTGGATTCTTTACCAAATGAGCTATCAGGGAAGCTCCTGAACTGTCTCTTGGCCAAAGGAAGTTCCAAGGCCTGCCCAGAGGAAAAAACAGAATTAACCATTTGATGGGAGGAACAGCAAAATCACAAAAGTTGTGGATACCAGAAAGAATGAATAATTGGGGCTATTTTGTAATCAATCTACCACATGTGCAGTAAAAAAGAAAAAAGTTATTTTAAAACATTTAGGAACAGTCCATTTTTCTAAGTTAGACATTAGATTTTAATCTCTGTATACTTATAAACATTTAAACACAAACACAACCAGTACACACTCATTTTCATTCTTAAAAACTGGGCACTCTCTGTTTTACTTTACAGCTAAATTTTTTTTCCTGTCACTGGCAGAAGCTATAAACTACCAATCAAAGCATTTTATTTTCCTTCTTCAATTCAGTGTCTTTTAACTTATCAACGCCATTACAATGAAGGAACATCAGTTAATGCTAAATTACAAAGGGATTCTTGTGGGATTGCCTATTACAGCTGCCCTGATGCCAAAACCATTCACAGTGATAAACGTTTTATACTGAATACCAAATACACTCATAATTATTTTGCCATTTACTGAAAGTGTTGCCAGTATACCTTTGATTTTAAAGAAACCACACATCTTTATCCACTCAAAAATAAAATCCTGTGCTCATGAGATCTACACAAAAGCCCTTTTATGTGGGTCAAAAATGATGCTTCCCCCATGCCCTTTTAATATGTTCTCTCTGAAGTTCTCTGTGCTGCCCTTAGGGCTGTCCACATACTGGTGATAAGCATGTAACTTGCATAGCAAACTCCCTCCCTCCCTTACTCACATCACAATATCCAGAGTTCAATATGTCCCATAATAAAATGATATATTTTTGTATGCTCAACACATACTGCTAAGGTATTGCTTTGTGAATAGACCCCTACAACACAGATACAGTTTACCAGGAACTTAGCATTTAAACGACTTTCATCTTGACAATGACTGACATGTCTCACTGAGAATATTATATATTTAGAAGAGGTTTTTTTTGAAGGCCCTATACTTAAGAATCATGTCTCATCATATTCAGTGAACTTCTGAACTAAGTCTTAAATGTTTAAAGAAGGGTCACAAAGCCACTCTGCAACAAAAGTCTGCAACTTGCGCCCAACTCGTATCACAGAAGAAATTCATGCATAGAATAATTTTTCCTAAGTTTTCTTTCCATTTAAAGAAAGAAAGAAAACCTCTTCTCCTTTTAGCTTTGAATATGTATCACTCAAATGAAAACTTGTGCTGGAGACCAACAAAGTAAAAGACAAACTCTAGGGGATGAAAGTATATCACATTCTTCATAAACTTTGTAGGGATTTCTTCAACACGTGCTTCTCCATTTATACAATAGAACAAGGAAGGCTAGAATCCAATTTCAAATCAAATAAGCCCCATATCGATGTGCAGGATAGTTGACAGTGCACTCTCATCAACTCTGTGCTTTCTGGTGGGTAATGTTCACAGTGCAACCTAGAGTAGCCATTTGGCAGAAAACTGCTCTAGTCAAATTGAAATAGCCTTTAGAACCTTGGTTAGAATGGAGACCATAATGTATGCTTGTCATTTGATGAAAAATAGTGCGTTTAAATTAAGGGGGAAAAAAAAATCCTGTCACCCAGATCTGAGCCTGCACAATGACACAAGTGTCAAGATCTTATTTAAAAGTGTGAAGGTACAGTACTGCTCGGGAGTATAATTTGTAAGGAAACATGGGATCATGTGCTGGGGATGGAAGATTTGCTGGCTGATACCAGCCATGGGGAGTGATAAAATATGTTTCTTCCAGATAATTACTTGCTGCTCAAGGAAAGTGGCATTTCTAAATTGATATTTCAATGCAGCATAAACAGATTATCCTCCACAGGTAGACACAAGCTAGTTTCTGTCAAGCGATTGGACTTGGGATCACTCAATGCCATGTAAGACTAATTTTATTTTATGCTTACAAAGCAGTACAGCTTCTCTAGAGGTAAGGAAATGTCCACTTATGTAGATATAATGAAAGATTTAAATGTCAGGTGGCAAAAGAAAAAAATTAATTTTGACTGTTTAAAAAGATTCTAAGACTATTTATTCATGCTACAAAAAGCTCTATAAAGATCTAGAATATTTATGGTATTTAGCATTTTCATGGTATTTAGAATGTCTCAGTTTGATGAAGGAATAATTTATCTTCAAGATACTATTCTAAGGGATTTATATGCATCTTATTTAATTCCTAACACAATCCTGAGAATTAGAGAGTAGTATTATTTAAATTTTATAAGCAACATAACTAAGTTGAAGGAGTCTAGGGGACTTACCTAAGGTCTCACTGTTTTGAGGCTAGACCCTAAATTCAGATGCCTAACTTGGAATCTTGTGTTATATAATACTGTACAATCAGATGTTCACAATTAGAATTAATAAGAAATATATTTAAGCTTGTTATCCATGTATATAAGCAAAAATACAGTAAGCAAAGACTACTGGAAAAGATAACAGTTTTTTCCACTCTCATTTAAGTTTTTAAAACAGAAAATCATTACATAACTGTACAAAGTATGGCACAGGAAAGAAACCACCTGCCAATGAAGGGGACTTGGGTCTGATCCCTAATCCAGGAAGATTTCACATGCTGTGACGCAACTAAACTCAGGCAATGTGACTACTGAGCCTGCGTGCCTACAGCCTGTGAGCCTCAACAAGAGAAGCCACCCATGAGAGGCCCATGCACTGCAAGGAAGAGTAGCCCCTGCTCAGTGCAACTACAGAAAGCCCACAGGCAGCAGTGAAGACCCAGTCAGTTCAGCTCAGTCGCTCAGTCATGTCCAACTTTTCAGACCCCATGAATCGCAGCACGCCAGGCCTCCCTGTCCATCACCAACTCCCGGAGTTCACTCAGACTTGCATCCATTGAGTCAGTGATGCCATCCAGCCATCTCACCCTCTGTCGTCCTCTTCTCCCCTTCCCAATTCCTCCCAGCATCAGAGTCTTTTCCAGTGAGTCAACTCTTCGCATGAGGTGGCCAAAGTATTGGAGTTTCAGCTTTAGCACCATTCCTTCCAAAGAAATCCCAGGGCTGATCTCCTTCAGAATGGACTGGTTGGATCTCCTTGCAGTCCAAGGGACTCTCAAGAGTCTTCTCTAACACCACAGTTCAAAAGCATCAGTTCTTCAGCGCTCAGCTTTCTTCACAGTCCAACTCTCACATCCATACATGACTACTGGAAAAACCATAGCCTTGACTAGACGGACCTTACTCAGCAAAGTAATATCTCTGCTTTTGAATATGCTATCTAGGCTGGTCATAACTTTTCTTCCAAAGAGTAAGCGTCTTTTAATTTCATGGCTGCAGTCACTATCTGCAGTGATTTTGGAGCCCCCCAGAATAAAGTCTGACACTGTTTCCACTGTTTCCCCATCTGTATCCCATGAACTGATGGGACTGGATGCCAGAGTAACCAAATAAAAGGAAATACCATTAAAAAATAAAATAAAAGACAGCTTTGGCCTTCAGATTCATAGATAACTGCCCTAATTTTCTTTTTCTTTTTTTTAATATAAATTTATTTATTTTAATTGGAAGTTAATTATTTTACATTATTGTATTGGTTTTGCCATACATCAACATTAATCCACCACAGGTATACATGTGTTCCCTCCTCCCTCCCCGTACCATCCCTCTGGGTCATCCCAGTGCACCAGCACCAAGCATCCAGCATCATGCATCAAACCTGGGCTGGCGATTCATTTCATATATGATATTATACATGTTTTGATGCCATTCTCCCAAATCATCCCACCCTCTCCCTCTCCCACCGAGTCCAAAAGACTGTTCTATACATCTGTGTCTCTTTTACTGTCTCTCATTCAGGGTTAGAAACAATGTCAGACTTTATTTTGGGGGGCTCCAAAATCACTGCAGATGGTGACTGCAGCCATGAAATTAAAAGACGCTTACTGCTTGGAAGAAAAGTTATGACCAACCTAGATAGCCTATTGAAAAGCAGAGACATTACTTTGCCAACAAAGGTCTGTCTAGTCAAGGCTATGGTTTTTCCAGTAGTCATGTATGGATGTGAGAGTTGGATTGTGAAGAAAGCTGAGCGCTGAAGAATTGATGCTTTTGAACTGTGGTGTTGGAGAAGACTCTTGAGAGTCCCTTGGACTGCAAGGAGATCCAACCAGTCCATTCTAAAGGAGATCAGTCCTGGGTGTTCTTTGGAGGGAATGATGCTAAAGCTGAAACTCCAGTACTTTGACTACCTGATGTGAAGAGTTGACTCATTGAAAAGGACTCTGATGCTGGGAGGGACTGGGGGCAGGAGGAGAAGGGGACGACAGAGGATGAGATGGCTGGATGGCATCACTGAGTGAACTCCGGGAGTTGGTGATGGACAGGAAGGCCTGGCGTGCTGCAATTCATGGGGTCTCAAAGAGTCAGACACGACTGAGCGACTGAACTGAACTGAACTGAACAGATACAGGGTTATTGTCACCATCTTTCTAAATTCCGTATGTATGTGTCAGTATACTGTATTGGTGTTTTTCTTTCTGGCTTACTTCACTCTGTATAATAGGCTCCAGTTTCATCCACCTCATTAGAACTGATTCAAATGTATTCTTTTTAGTGGCTGAGTAATACTCCATTGTGTATATGTACCACTGCTTTTTATCCATTCATTTCTGGAAATAAAAACAAAAATAAACAAATGTGACCTAATTTAACTTAAAAGCTTCTGCACAACAAAGGAAACTATAAGCAAGGGGAAAAGACAGCCTTCAGAATGGAAGAAAATAATAACAAATGAAGCAACTGACAAACAACTAATCTCAAAGATATACAAACAACACCTGCAGCTCAATTCCAGAAAAATAAACAACCCAATCAAAAAATGGGCCAAAGAACCTAATAGACATTTCTCCAAAGAAGACATACAGATGGCTAACAAACACATGAAAAAAATGCTCAATATCGCTCATTATCAGAGAAATGCAAATCAAAACCACAGTGAGGTACTATTTCACACCAGTCATAATGGCTGCGATCCAAAAGTCTATAAGCAATAAATGCTGGAGAGGGCGTGGAGAAAAGGGCACCCTCTTACACTGTTGGTGGGAATGCAAACTAGTACAGCCACTATGGAGAACAGTGTGGAGATTCCTTTAAAAATTGCAAATAAAACTGCCTTATGACCCAGCAAACCCACTGCTGGGCATACATACAGAGGAAACCAGAATTGAAAGAGACATGTGTACCCCAATGTTCATTGCAGCACTGTTTATAATAGCCAGGACATGGAAGCAACTTAGATGTCCATCAGCAGACAAATTTTTCTTTTTAATAAATGATGAAAAATTTGAAAGGTGGAGAAAACATGTAAGTTAAGTTTTATCAACATGGAGTATAAAATATGATGTCATTCAGAGGAGTCTGGTTTTGAGCAGTCCACCCTTCTTTTTCAGCAAGAGTGTCTGTTTTGAAGTTTTCATTCATGTTAAGTTTCTCATGGTACAGCTCAAGGAGAAGCTGAAGCTACTGTCACAGATGAGACCTGGAATCCACTCCAGTCTTCCAGTTCATGCCAAGTCCTCACGTTCCCTCTAAAACACATGTAAGAGCAGACTCCACTGTCCAAGCAACGTGCAGTCCATAGTACTTAATTACACAGGGAAATCCACACTTCCTTTTAAGAGCTTCCCCTGGAAGTCTGTATTAGTTTACTCAGGCTGCCATGACGAAACACTGGAAAATAGGTGGTTTAAACATCAGAAATTTATTTCCTCACTGTTTTAGGGGCTAGATGGCCAAGATCAAAGTCTAGTTTTGCTTTGTTTTGGAGTCCTCTCTCCTTGGCTTGTAGGTGGCTACCTTCTCACAATGCCCTCACATCATCTTTATTCTGTGTATCTAAATTTTCTGTTTTTATGACATTAGTCAGATTGGATTAGGGTTCATCCTAAAGGCCTCATTTTAACATAACCATCTCCGTAAAGGCTCCATCTCCAAGTAGAACCACGTTCTGAGTGACTGAGGACTTCAACATGTACATTTTACAGGGGAAACAATTCAGCTCAAACAAAATCCATTTCCACCTTTTTTCAATAGTACAGTTTGACTAGAAAGAAACCCATTTTAATTATGACACTTCTTTGTGACATCTACAAGATGATTTAAAGTGATCTTATTTCAAATGAGCATTTGACTTATATATGTGTAAATAAACTATCTCGATGCATCTCCTAAAGCAAAGAATGTGTCCAGATATAAAGATTTATTATCTTTAGGTGGCTCCAGAAACCAGCAAATTTTGATCAGCATTCTCTCGGGGAAAATAATCTCTGTTTTCATAACTTCATACACAATAAAGGAACAAAATTAAGTTACATGGTTTGCCAGCTCCTGAGTTGGCTGAGTTTTATATAATTTTGTGCTGATATAATTATGTGACATGTCAGTTTATGACATGAGACCTCAGTTTCCTCAACAACAACTTGAAAGTTTTGTATGATAAATCTAAGACAGTTTTTAACTATAGAAATCTGTGATTTTTGATATGGGCAAATGATTTGTATCTTGCTCTATGTATGTTGTTCAATCAAGTCCAGTTAGCTTTCTGAATTGCTGCTCTAACTATAACCCAGAAAAATAAGCTTAAACATGAAACCAGGAACCTATGAAGAAACAGAATTTCCCTCAAATTTAATAGTCACCATTATTTTGGCTAATTTTAAAATTATTCTGTTGGATAAAACTAGGTTTCTCTCTAAAAAATCCAAGTAATTTTACTGACATCAGTTAATTTGTTCTAAACAATCCTCAAGTACTTGTTTTCAATTATGTAGACATATCTGAGTGAGTGAAGTTGCTCAGTCATGTCTGACTCTTTGCGACCTCATAGACTGTAGCATACCAGGCTCCTCTGTCCATGAGATTTTCCAGGAAAGGGTGCTGGAGTGGGTTGCCATTTCCTTCTCCACTATCTTAGTGGAATTAATATTTTTCTCTTTATAAGAATCAAAATATAATAATGAGCATTCACAGAAAGGGTACTTTTACCCTGATGCCGTAATCCACATCTTCTTACCAATCATTTCTACTTTTCAGAGGCAAACATCTTCAGCAATTTCTGCTATTTCTTCTACTGTTTACCTTGATATTTCATTAGTAATGTTTAAGACACTTATCAATTTTATTTTTATTAGATATAGTTTCAAATGAAAAAGCAGATAGTAACTACCTATTTAACTATTATAATGGTTTTCAGTTAAGCCTCATTTTACCCATATTTTGCTGAAGATTTAAAAAATATTTTGCCAGTTTTTATTTTTATTTTTATTTTTATTTTTTTTAAATTAAATTTATTTATTTTTTAAATTACAATACTGTATTTGTTTTGCCATACATTGACACGAATCAGCCATAGGTGAACACAATCTCCCAATGCCGAATCCCCTCCCACCTCCCACCCCCATCCTCTACTTGAATCATCCTGTGCATCAGCCCCATGCCTCCCGCATCCTACATTGAACATAGATTAGCGTTTCGTTTCTTACAGGAAAATACACATTTCATTGCCATTCTCCCATACCATCCCACCCTTTCCCTCTCCCTCAGAGTCCAAAAGTCCACTCTATACCTCTTGTCTCTTGTTGTCTCACATGTAGGGTCATCATTACTGTCTTCTAAATTCCATATATATGTGTCAGTATACTGTATTGGTGTTTTTCTTTCTGGCTTACTTCACTCTGTATAATCGGCTCCAGTGCCATCCATCTCATTAGAACTGAGTCAAATTTATTCTTTTTAAGGGCTGAGTAGTATTCCATAGTGTATATGAACCACAGCTTTCTTATCCATTCATCTGCTGATGGACATCTAGGTTGCTTCCATGTCCTGGCTATTATAAACAGCGCTTGCAATGAACATTGGGGTACATGTGTCTCTTTCACTTCTGGTTTCCTCAGTGTGTATGCCCAGCAGTGGGATTGCTGGGTCATAAGGCAGTTCTATTTGCAATTTTTTAAGGAATCTCCACACTGTTTTCCATAATGGCTGTACTAGTTTGCATTCCCACCAGCAGTGTAAGAGGGTTCCCTTTTCTCCACACCCTCTCCAGCATTTATTGCTTGTAGACTTTTGGATCACAGCCATTCTGACTGGTGTGAAATGGTACCTCATTGTGGTCTTGATTTGCATTTCTCTGATAATGAGTGATGTTGAACATCTTTTCATGTGTTTGTTAGCCATCCGTATGTCTTCTTTGGAGAAATGCCTATTTAGTTCTTTAGCCCATTTTTTTATTGGATCATTTATTTTTCTGGAGTTGAGCTGCATAAGTTGCTTGTATATCTTTGAGATTAGTTGTTTGTCAGTTGTTTCATTTGCTATTGTTTTCTCCCATTCAGAAGGCTGTCTTTTCACCTTGCTTATAGTTTCCTTTGTTGTGCAGAAGCTTTTAATTTTAATTAGATCCCATTTGTTTATCTTTGCTTTTATTTCCAGTATACTGGGAGTTGGATCATAGAGGATCCTGCTGTGATTTATGTCAGAGAGTGTTTTGCCTATGTTCTCCTCTAGGAGTTTTATAGTTTCTGGTCTTACATTTAGATCTTTAATCCATTTTGAGTTTATTTTTGTGTATGGTGTTAGAGAGGGGTCTAGTTTCATTCTTTTACAAGTGGTTGACCAGTTTTCCCAGCACCACCTGTTAAAGAGACTATCTTTACTCCATTGTATATTCTTGCCTCCTTTGTCGAAGATAAGGTGTCCATAGGTATGTGGGTTAATCTCAGGGCTTTCAATTTTTGTTCCATTGATCTATATTTCTGTCTTTGTGCCAGTACCATACTGTCTTAATGACTGTGGCTTTGTAGTAGAGCCTGAAGTCAGGCAAGTTGATTCCTCCAGTTCCATTTTTCTTTCTCAAGATTGCTTTGGCTATTTGAGGTTTTTTGTATTTCCATACAAATCTTGAGATTATTTGATCTAGTTCTGAGAAAAATACTGCTGGTAGCTTGATGGGAATTGCATTGAATCTGTAGATTGCTTTGGGTAGTATACTCATTTTCACTATATTGATTCTTCCAAGCCATGAGCATGGTATATTCCTCCATCTATTAGTGTCCTCTTTGATTTCTTTCATCAGTGTTTTATAGTTTTCGATATATAGGTCTTTAGTTTCTTTAGGTAGGAATATTCCTAAGTATTTTATTCTTTTCGTTGCAATGGTGAATGGAATTGTTTCCTTGACTTCTTTTTCTACTTTCTCGTTATTAGTGTATAGGAATGCAAGGGATTTCTGAGTGTTGATTTTATATCCTGCAACTTTACTATATTCACTGATTAGCTCTAGTAGTTTTCTGGTCGAGTCTTTAGGATTTTCTATGTAGAGGATCATGTCATCTGCAAACAGTGAGAGTTTTACTTCTTCTTTTCCAATTTGGATTCCTTGTATTTCTTTTTCTGCTCTGATTGCTGTGGCCAAAACTTCCAGTACGATGTTGAAGAGTAGTGGTGAAAGTGGACACCCTTGTCTTGTTCCTGACTTTAGGGAAATGGTTTCAATTTTTCACCATTGAGGATAATGTGAGCTGTGGGTTTGTCATATATAGCTTTTATTATGTTGAGGTATGTTCCTTCCAGTCCTGCTTTCTGGAGAGTTTTTATCATAAATGGATGCTGAATTTTGTCAAAGGCTTTTTATGCATCTATTGAGATAATCATATGATTTTTATTTCTCAGTTTGTTAATGTGATGAATTACATTGATTGACTTGTGGATATTGAAGAATCCTTGCATCCCTGGGATAAAGCCCACTTGGTCATGGTGTATGATCTTTTTAATGTGTTGCTGGATTCTGATTGCTAGGATTTTGTTGAGGATTTTTGCATCTATGTTCATCAGTGATATTGGCCTGTAGTTTTCTTTTTTTGTGGTGTCTTTGTCAGGTTTTGGTATTAGGGTGATGGAGGCCTCATAGAATGAGTTTGGAAGTTTACCTTCCTCTGCAATTTTCTGGAATAGTTTCAGTAAGATAGGTGTTAGCTCTTCTCGGAATTTTTGGTAGAATTCAGCTGTGAAGCCGTCTGGACCTGGGCTTTTGTTTGCTGGAAGATTTCTGATTACAGTTTCAATTTCCATGCTTGTGATGGGTCTGTTAAGATTTTCTATTTCTTCCTGGTTCAGTTTTGGAAAATTTTACTTTTCTAAGAATTTGTCCATTTCTTCCAAGTTGTCCATTTTATTGGCATATAATTGCTGATAGTAGTCTCTTATGATTCTTTGTATTTCTGAGTTGTCTGTCGTGATCTCTCCATTTTCGTTTCTAATTTTGTTGATTTGATTTTTTTCTCTTTGTTTCTTGATGAGTCTGGCTAATGGTTTGTCAATTTTATTTATCCTTTCAAAGAACCAGCTTTTTGCTTTGTTGATTTTTGCTATGGTCTCTTTTGTTTCTTTTGCATTTATTTCTGCCCTAATTTTTAGGATTTCTTTCCTTCTACTAACTCTGGGGTTCTCTATTTCTTCCTTTTCTAGTTGCTTTAGGTGTAGAGTTAGGTTATTTATTTGACTTTTTCTTGTTTCTTGAAGTATGCCTGTATTGCTATGAACTTTCCTCTTAGGACTGCTTTTATAGTGTCCCAAAGGTTCTGTGTAGTTGTGTTTTCATTTTCATTTGTTTCGATGCATATTTTGATTTCTTTTTTGATTTCTTCTGTGATTTGTTGATTATTCAGTAGGGTGTTGTTCAGCCTCCAAATGCTGGAATTTTTAATAGTTTTTCTCCTGTAATTGAGATCTAACCTTAGTGCATTATGGTCAGAGAAGATGCTTGGAATAATTTCAATTTTTTGAATTTATCAAGGTTAGATTTATGACCCAGAATGTGATCTATTCTGGAGAAGGTTCTGTGTGCACTTGAGTAAAAGGTGAAATTCATTGTTTTGGGGTGAAATGTCCTATAGATATCAATTAGGTCTAACTGGTCTATTGTATCGTTTAACATTTGCGTTTCTTTGTTAATTTTCTGCTTAGTTGATCTGTCCATAGGTGTGAGTGGGGTATTAAAGTCTCTCACTATTATTGTGTTATTATTAATTTCCCCTTTCATGCTTGTTAGCAATTGTCTTACATATTGCGGTGCTCCTATGTTGGGTGCATATATATTTATAATTGTTATATCTTCTTCTTGGATTGATCCTTTAATCATTATGTAGTGGCCTTCTTTGTCCCTTTTCACAGCCTTTGTTTTAAAGTCTATCTTATCGGATATGAGTATTGCTACTCCTGCTTTCTTTTGGTCTTTATTTGCATGGAATATCTTTTTCCAGCCCTTCACTTTTAGTCTGTATGTGTCCGTTGTTTTGAGGTGGGTCTCTTGTAAGCAGCATATATAGGGATCTTGTTTTTGTATCCATTCAGCCAGTCTTTGCCTTTTGGTTGGGGCATTCAACCCATTTACATTTAAGGTAATTATTGATAAGTATGCTCCTGTTGCCATTTACTTTATTGTTTTGGGTTCGGGTTTATACGTCCTTTTTTGTGTTTCCTTTCTAAAGTCTATCCTTTAGTATTTGTTGGAGAGCTGGTTTGGTGGTGCTGAATTCTCTCAGCTTTTGCTTGTCTGGAAAGCTTTTGATTTCTCCTTCATATTTGAATGAGATCCTTGCTGGGTACAGTAGTCTTGGCTGAAGGTTATTATCTTTCATCACTTTAAGTATGTCTTGCCATTCCCTCCTGGCCTGAAGAGTTTCTATTGAAAGATCTGCAGTTATTCTTATGGGGATCCCCTGTGTGTTATTTGTTGTTTTTCCCTTGCTGCTTTTAATATTTGTTCTTTGTGTTTGGTCTTTGTTAGTTTGATTAAAATATGTCTTGGGGTGTTTCCCCTTGGGTTTATCCTGTTTGGCACTCTCTGGGTTTCTTGGACTTGGGTGATTATTTCCTTCCCCATTTTAGGGAAGTTTTCAACTATTATCTCCTCAAGTATTTTCTCATGGTCTTTCTTTTTGTCTTCTTCTTCTGGGACTCCTATAATTCGAATGTTGGAGCGTTTCATATTGTCTTGGAGGTCTCTGAGGTTGTCCTCATTTCTTTTAATTCGCCTTTCTTTTTCCCTCGCTGATTCATTTATTTCTACCATTCTATTTCACTAATCCTATCTTCTGCCTCCGATATTCTACTATTTGTAGCCTCCAGAGTGTTTCTGATCTCATTTATTGCATTATTCATTATATGTTGACTCTTTTTTATTTCTTCTAGGTCCTTGTTAAACCTTTCTTGCATCTTCTCAATCCTTGACCCCAGGCTATTTATCTGTGATTCCACTTTGATTTCAAGATTTTGGATCATTTTCACTATCAGTATTCGGAATTCTTTCTCAGGTAGATTCCCTATCTCTTCCTCTTTTGTTTGGTTTGGTGGACATGTCTCCTGTTCCTTTACCTGCTGGGTATTCCTCTGTCTCTTCATCCTGGTTATATTGCTGCGTTTGGGGTGGCTTTTCTATATTCTGGGAATTTGTGGAGTTCTCTTTATTATAGAGTTTCCTCTCTGTGTTTGGGGTTATATCAGTGGCTTGTCAAAGTTTCTTGATCAGGGAGGCTTATGTTGGAGTTCTGGTGGGTGGATCTGGATTTCCTCCCTCTGGAGTGCTGTGACGTGTGAAGTAATGGGTTATGCGACGTCAGTGGTTTTGGAGTATTTTGAGTTGCCTGTGTATTGAAGCTCAAGGGCTTGTTCTTGTGTTGCTGGAGAATTTGCATGGTATGTCTTGCTCTGGAGCTTGTTGGCCCTTGGGCAGTGCTCAATTTTAGTATAGGTATGAAGGTGTTTGATGAGCTGTAATTGGATAATGTACCCTGTATTCAGGAATTCTTTGATGATCTCAGGATTTGGAATTACGCCTCCTGATTCTGGTTTTCAGATTTATTTTTAGAATAGGCTCATGATTTCTCCGTCTATTCAGCACTAATGTTAAAACATCTAGGTTAATGATGATAGGTTTCTCCACCTTGAGGGTCGTCCCTAGAGGATCGGTGAGTTACTTGGAGAAGAGAAGAGGGAGGGAGTAGTTAGAGGTGAGTGGAATGGGATGAGGTGGAATCATAAGAGGGAAAAGCAAGTTAGCCCGTAACCACTTTCTTGTGTGTGCTCCAAAGTCTGGACCGCTCAGAGGTGGTCACAGAGTTATACATGGAAGAGGAGAGGAAGGAAGTAGATAGAGATGGACAGGAGGATAAAAGAGGGAGATGGGAAGGAGGGATACAGATCCGGTCAGTGACCAGTTCCCTTAGAGTTCTCCTCCTTCTGGAACGCACAGAGGTTCATAGGGTTGGGTAGAGAGGGGGAGGGGGAGGGAGGAGACAAAAGCCACCTGGTGGCGAAAAGGGAGATTCCAGAGGTGGAGAGAGTGGTCAAGCCAGTAGTCTTGCAATCATGTAAAACTGGGTACTGAGGATTAGGTTTTTAAAAGTACAAAATTGGCAACAAATACCAAAATGCCAAGATTAAAAATCTGGAGTATAAATTGGATTTTCAAAGATAGATTATTGAAGAGAAGATGAAGAAGTAGAGAGAAATTTTTAAAAAAATAGAGAAAAAGAAAAAAAAAGTAAAATATAATAAAAGACTCCAGAATTATTAAAAGACAACTTCCTTCACCAATAAGACTATATACGGCGTTTGCTTAAACGATAGGGTTTTTTTTTTTTAAAGTAATATTAGGTTCTAAAAATAATAACTAGAAATATATAATACTTAAAAATTTAAGGAAGTTTAGGAAAAAAAGGATGAAAAAGAAAAGGATAAACAAATTTAAAAAGGAAAAAAAAATTTTTAAAGAAAGAGAACAAAATTCTTAAAAAGAAAAAAAATCACGCTTCCACATCATCCCCCCCAAATTTTTTTTTTTTTTTATGTCATAAAAGTAGGAACGGCGTATTGAAGGACTTAGGTTAAAATTTAAGCCCGGAAGGCAGGCTGTGCCTCAAGGAAAATAGCTTACTCCTTATCTGGTGACTCAGAGCCTCCTGACCGATTCTTAACAGATAACTTATGACCTGGTCAAGGAAACCCCCTCCCAAGAATGTATCTCTCTGTTGGACTTTTCTGGGTAAAAATTGACCAAATGCCGCAGGGTGATCAGCCAACCGTTTCAACTTAATTACCTGCAAACTTTTCCCACCAATCAAATGTCTCCACCTCACCTATGGCCCCTACTTCATTGTATCCCATACCCTGACCTCATCCCCACCTACCTGTGATTTTTTTTGTATAAAAGTCCCTCACGACTGGCGTTCGAGGTTCACTCCTCCTAAGGAGATCGAACCCGGCGCGCCGGCCTAATAAATCCTCTTGCTGATTGCATCGAATTCGAGTCACTGTGGTCTTTGGGGCGACGGTTCCCGAGAAAAGGCCGCGAGGTCTTACAGTATCTGGCGCTTTCTCTGTCGTTGAGGGCTGTGTGGGGTCACTACCAAGGCAGTTCCCTCTGTTTGACTTCCTCTGTTTGCTGGTCTCTTCCGTGTCTGATTTCTGTCTTGCCACAAGGAGGGTGGAGATGAGCTCTGCACTGGGCTTGCCCCTTCCCAATCCGCGGGATAACCGTGTGGGGCCTGCCCTATGTTTCATGCAATTCCCTGGTTTAAGCCACTCAGGATTGGCGCTCAGGAAGTCCCCTCCGGGTGCCGGGTTTGGTTCCAAGTCCAAGTGGTAGGGAGTTTGGCGCGGACTATTGTTGCAGAAGTCTCAATAAAGAAGCTTGCTTGCAGTTTGGTAGGTAATGTCTCTCTTGAGCTGCGACTGCCCTCTTCCAGCGCTTCAGGCTCTGGCTGCCAGTCGCTGGTGGGGGATGGTCTGCCGCCGGCTATTTCCGATCCGTCCTTTGTTCTGTGCGCGGGCCTGTCAGTGTCTTATGTTCTAGCGTTTCGCGTGTTAGTTACCCCCAGTCTGGTTTGTTAGTCCGGGATAAATCGTTCTATCCACGCGCGGACCCGATTCTGGCCCCTTTACGCCCCGATTCTCGAGAAAAGCCCTGCAGCCTACGTCTCCCGCGGCCCAATTCTTAGAAAGCACTGTCGCGGGTGCGCTCCTCCCTGCCCAACCCCCACTGCTGTCGGACGCAGGCGTTTGCGCTGCTTGTCCTCTGGGGGTTATACTGTTGAATTCATAATCTGTTGGTTTTAATTATTTATTTATTCTTCTTCCTTCCTGTTATGTTGCCCTCTGTGCTTCCAGGGCTCGCCCCATGCACAGCTGTGAAAAAGTTCCCCAATTTTAGGGAACCTCTCTCTTTAAGAGTCTCTTCCTGGGACGGGATTCCCTTCCCGTGCCGGGGTTCCCTCCCTACCTCCTTTGTCTATAACTTTGTTCTTTAAAATAAAATAAAGTATTTCCTACCTGGCTTTGAAGCCAATGATCTGCTTTGCTGGATGCCTGATGTCCTCTGCCAGCAGTCAGAAGTTATTTTGTGGAATTTGCTCAGCGTTGAAATGTTCTTTTGATGAGGTAGAGAGGGAGAAAGTGTTCTCCCCGTCCTATTCCTCCGCCATCTTTCTACCACCACCCAGTTTTTATTTTTTAAAAATTTAAAAATATATTGACTTTTTTTGCTATTGAAGATTTAAACTCCAGTATATTCTCCACTGTGTCTACAACTGTGAATTACCTTATTTTTCCATTTGTTTAGCTTTGTATATCCTAATCATCCTTTCATCCCTACATTCTCCAGTAAAACTTTAAATATATTTTCTTTATATTCAAACATGCTAAATAGTGTATCAGTTTAATTATGGCTTCACTCTGGGCTGGTTCTCCAGGACTTTAATATGACTGCTGACTAGCACCTCTGGGAATATGTCTCAACTTTTTCTGATGTTTAATTCCTAACTCTCTCTCCCTTTATTCCCTTTTATTTTGGTGGAACATGCAATTTAGAAACTTTCTGGGAAAATGGTACGTTGGAGGAAAATATTTTGAAAACTTGCATAACTGATTAATGATAAAATGACTTTAGAGTTGACTGATGATTTGAGTAGGTATAGAATCCTGGGATGAACATTATATTCCCTTGGAACTTAAAAGGATTTGGCACATGGGTTTTTAATCTGGCAAGCCTGTTTGATGCTGTTCTGATTTCTCATCATTTGCATAGGTCTACTTTATATTCTGTTAGCTTTTAGGATCATCTCTTAGTTGCCAGAATAGTGAAATATCACTGTAATGTGCTTTGGTGTGGGTTCTTTTATCATACATTGTACTGGGTCTGTTGAAACTGTCCCTAGATAGTTGCCTATTCTAGATGGCAAATTTCTCGATCTCTAACAGCAGCAACATTGGGTAAAGTGGTGGGAGGGTTGGAGTATGCTCAAAATTGCCAATGTTCTTAGAGCTAGGTAGAGTAAGTGGGGTTAGCAGTCTCAGCATTCAATATGTAGAATGTCAAATATCTCTTTTTGGTAAATTTTCTTGATTTCACTTGTGCTTAGTCTTGAAAATACAATTTTAGAATGATCTGGGAGGAGTGCTTACCTGGATAAATGGGTAGAAGAGACTTGAGAACTTGAATGTTTCTTAATGAATGTCACAAAATCTTCCTATTTTTTTTTTTTTAATTCCTGTCTTCTTAGGCCCCCAATATCTTTAACTTCTAATCATATTCAGGATTCTGCTTTGTTTATTTGCCTGCTTTTTGTCTTCTTACTCTTGAAGCAGTTAATTTTCAGTTTTTCCAAACTGTCAAGTCAATTATAATTCATTCACCACCATTCCATTTTCCAAAGTTGTGTTGATGTCCATTACAGACATGCATTTAACTGGTATTCATCGCTTTGTCTTTTACTGTCTCATTTAATGAATGATACATCAAAATGTTAATAAAATATGTGATTATTGACCTTTTCTAACTATTTAAAAATGTGTGCTCTTCCTCTTATCTTAATTTTATCCCATTTCTTTTAAAAATAGTTAATACTCAATGCATAACTCCTTCTCTCAGCTGTTACATCCATAAGTAAATTTCATGTCATTTTTCTACACCCACCAATTTAAAACTTATTAAACTACAGGCCTAGAGGAGCCATTATTTTGTGCATCTTTTGCACATTTGATGCCTCTCTGCTCTGACTCTTTAGAAGTCTCTTTTATTTTCTGAGACATTCTGGTCCTAGTTCTCTTGGCTTCTTTTCTGTTCTTTGGGGCTCTGTGACTTACTATTTACTTTTTCCCTAAGAAAATTAAATGAAGGTCTTTGTTACGGCTCTGAAGCAGGGCCTCAATATCAATTGTATATTCTTAAACTCCACGTTATTTTCTTCATGCTTTTGTTGGTGTAGCATTGGTGGTATAGTGATGAGCATCGCTGCCTTCCTTATGCCTTTGCTAATCACTCACTTAGGCTGTAGATTGTCTTATCTGCCTTGAAGTTCCTTATAAATGTACCAGAAGCTCAATTCAGCACATCCAAAGCTTAATCCAGCTTTGCAAGTTAACCTGTGTCATTATCTGTCATAAAGCTGGCTGTGTAAAGATGATCTCAACATCATGACTGATCACTGGTGCCAACTTTCAGGTGAGCACACTGAAGCGATTGGCAATGTGTCACCAGAGTTGTTGCCTGAGCTTTTTCACATAGTGATGGCCACAGGACTCCTAGAAGTTGTAAGAGGGTTTCTACCTTAACACACAAAGACTTTCTCTGTTGGTATCACATTTTCTATTTTCCAACAATACAAAGCAAGTTACATGGCCAAACTTAAAGTTGATGTCAGAGGAAACTATTCAATAGCATGAATACAGGAAGGCATATGGAAACTGGAGACTGCTAACGCCTGTAGTCTACACTTCTCTACAGTGTTTCTTCGTATGCTTAATATACTTGCCATCTTTCTAATCATCCAAATGTGAAGTTTCTCTATTTTGCCATCTCCTAAGCACACTGTGAATATAGCTCCATAAGCCTCATTCAGGCCTTTCATTTCATGTTCTCCATAGGTAGATCTCAGAATATCGAGGTTCTCACTCAGAACTTTCATTTCATATTCTCAGTCAGTAGATCTCATTTGACCAGGTCAATAGAATATTTTTATGCACAGCAACGTTTGAGTAACACTGCTCCAGTCTCTTCAGAAAAACTTTTAAAATATAACCCAAGCATGGGATTTCAACTGGCTTGAGATTCATAGGTTTTTAGAGGTCTGCTGATGTTCATCAGGATATACATAAATCTCCTAAGATTGTAAACTGTGTAAATATGGGTTCATGGGAATTTTTCAGTGTCTATGACTTGTATTTGTCCTAGCCTGCTTCGCCTCTACCCTCATTTCCTGATTGACTTCCCATGTTTTATCACTCATCATACCTGAACTTAGTAAACATTTAGAACAATGCTATGGAGAGCCAACAGTTTCCTTTCACTTAAGTTCCCTTCTTCATGTCTTTTCTACTACCTTTCTCCTTGGTTCTTCATAACAAAATTGTCTTACATTGGTAACGAAATTGAAGTTGCAAAGTTCTTTAATGTGAAGTAACTCATTTGATCCTCACAAACCTCCCTAAAACAAATTAAAGCACTTCAGAGAGCAAGAAGCAGGATTATAAAGCTGTTGTTACTAGTTGGGAATAGATTTAAATAGAACTCAAGTCACCTGTCTTGGTTAACACTTGATTGCTGAACCATGGGGTGTCACTCAAGTATCCACAAATCTGGACTTATTACAAAGTTTTATTTTTCAAATATGGGGAAACACTGGGGGAAAATTAGAATTCTAATGCAAGTAGTTATCTTTTTGCCCCAGATTTGAAGTGGTCCACCTTGAGGAACATACATTGTCATTTGTCATTAACTATTAAGGACAGTGGATAACAGAGGTTTCAAATAAAACAATTGCTACACAAGAAAAGTGCATTAAAAATGTTGGCATTAGTCCATAAAGTGTGGAAAGAGCTGGTTCTTTCTAAGGTTTGAAAATGTTTCTCTTGTTATACTACTACTGTTCTGTTTATACACGGAAGAAAAAAATATTTTCCTACAAGTGGAACTTGCTATTCTGTTATCTAAGAGTGTATGAAACATGCTGTGAATTTAAATCAACTATGCAAACAATTCAAAAGGGTGATATTATACCCAAAAGCTGTATGTTGAGCTACAAGTTAAGCTTGTAGTATCAAGTGGGCTTGTTGGTCTCCTTTTAGCACAGGAATACTTATTTCCCCGTCTGAGAGAACTAGATAAAAAACTCATTGGAAACCATATTTTTCTAGGCTTTTCCCCACTAATAAGACAGATTGGTATTTCTTGGGCTATTGACAGCTGGACGTTACATATTTAAAAACTCAAAGATGGGCAATAAGTCATGTAGGAGAATAGGTACCTGGTGGCTCTACTCAAACACTCTCAGTTCAGTTCAGTTCAGTTGCTCAGTCATGTCCAATTCTTTGTAACCCCATGGACTGTAGCACACCAAGCTTCCCTGTCCATCATCAATTCCCAGAGCTTGCTCAAACATAAATCCATTGAGTTGGTGATGCCATCCAACCATCTCATCCTGTCATTTCCTTCTCTTCCTGCCTTCAGTCTTTCCCAGCGTCAAGGTCTTTTCCAGTGAGTCAGCTGGCCAAAGAATGGAGCTTCAGCTTCAGCATCAGTCCTTCCAATGAATATTCAGGACTGATTTACTTCAGGATTGACTGGTTTGATCTCCTTGTGGTCCAAGGGACTCACAAGAGTCTTCTTTAACACCACAGTTCAAAAGTATCAGTTCTTTGGTGCTCAGTTTTCTTTAGAGTTCAACTCTCACATCCACACGTGATGACTGAAAAAACCGTAGCTTTGACTAGACAGACCTTTGTTGGCAAAGTAATGTCTCTGCTTTTTAACATGCTGTCTAGGTTGGTCATAGCTTTCCTTCCAAGGAGCAAGTGTCATTTAATTTCTTGGATGCAGTCACAATCTGCAGTGATTCTGGAACCCCCAAAAGAAAGTCTGTCACCTTTTCCATAGTTTCTCCATCTATTTGCCATGAACTGATGGGACTAGATACCATGATCTTCATTTTTCAAAAGTTGAGTTTTAAGCCAGATTTTTCATTCTCCTTTTTCATTATCATCAAGAGGCTCTTTATTTCTTCTTCTTTTTCTGTCATAAAGGTGGTGTCATCTGTGTATCTGAGGTTATCGATATTTCTCCTGGCAGTCTTGATCCCAGTATATGCTATATCCAGCCCAGCATTGTGCATGATGTACTCTGCATATAAGTTAAATAAACAGGGTGACAATATAAAGCCTTGTCATATTTCTTCCCAAATTGGAACCAGTCTGTTGTTCCATGTCCAGTTCTAACTGTTGCTTCTTGACCTTCATGCAGATTTCTCAGGAAGCAGATAAGGTGGTATGGTATTCCCATCTTTTTCAGAATTTTCCACAGTTTGTTGTGATCCACACAGTCAAAGGCTTTGATGCAGTCAGTAAAGCAGAAATAGATATTTTCTATAGCTTTTTCTATGATCCAGTGGATGTTGGCAATTTGATCTCTGGTTCCTCTGCCTTTTCTAAATCTAGCTTGAACATCTGGAAGTTCTTGGTTCACGTACTGTTGAAGCCTGGCTTGGAGAATTTTGAACTTTACTTTGCTAGTGTGTGACATGAGTGCAATTGTGCAGTAGAATCCTATGCATTGCAGGAGGATTTTTTTACCAGCTGAACCACACAAGGGAAGCCCAAGAATCTTGGAGTGGGTAGCCTATCCCTTCTCCAGCAAATATTCCTGACCCAGGAATCAAACCAAGTTCTCCAGCATTGCCGGCAGATTCTTTATCAACTGAACTATCAAGGAAACCCTCAAACACTCTAGTATCACCTGACAGGAAAAAAAAAAACACATTAGTGCTAGAAACAGCTGTTTCAATACTTGCTAACTTGTCTACTGCACTGAGATGTTAATACTATCATGCTAGAAATACCACTTTGGTCTTACTATCAACAAAAATTGCATAAATTTTGGAGAGAAAGCAGATGAGGTAGAAATAAGACCTATTTCTTATAGGAACTAGATATAAAGAAAGACTAGCAAGAGAGTTTCACAAAAACATCTATTTCTGCTTTATTGACTATGCCAACACCTTTGAATATGCGGATCACAAGAAACTGTGGAAAATTCTGAAAGAGATGGGAATACCAGACCACCTGATCTGCCTCTTGAGAAACCTATATGCAGGTCAGGAAGCAACAGTTAGAACAGGACATGGAACAGACTGGTTCCAAATAGGAAAACGAGTACGTCAAGGATGTATATTGTCATCCTGCTTATTTAACTTCTATGCAGAGTACATCATGAGAAACGCTGGGCTGGAAGAAGCACAAGCTGGAATCAAGATTGCTGGGAGAAATATCAATCACCTCAGATATGCAGATGACACCACCCTTATGGCAGAAAGTGAAGAGGAACTAAAAAGCCTCTTGATGAAAGTGAAAGTAGAGAGTGAAAAACTTGGCTTAAAGCTCAACATTCAGAAAACGAAGATCATGGCATCCAGTCCCATCACTTTATGGGAAATAGATGGGGAAACAGTGGAAACAGTGTCAGACTTTATTCTGGGGGGGCTCCAAAATCACTTCAGATGGTGACTGCAGCCATGAAATTAAGAGACACTTACTCTTTGGAAGAAGTTATGACCAACGTAGACAGCATATTGAAAAGCAGAGACATTACTTTGCCAACAAATGTCTGTCTAGTCAAGGCTATGGTTTTTCCTGTGGTCACGTATGGATGTGAGAGTTGGACTGTGAAGAAAGCTGAGTGCCGAAGAATTGATGCTTTTGATCTGTGGTGTTGGAGAAGACTCTTGAGAGTCCCTTGGACTGCAAGGAGATCCAACCAGTCCATTCTGGAGATCAGCCCTGGGATTTCTTTGGAGGGAATGATGCTAAAGCTGAAACTCCAGTACTTTGGCCGCCTCATGCAAAGAGCTGACTCATTGGAAAAGACTCTGATGCTGCGAGGGAGTGGCACCAGGAGGAGAAGGGGATAACAGAGTATGAGATGACTGGATGGCATCACTGACTCGATGGACGTGAGTCTGAGTGAACTCCGGGAGTTGGTGATGGACAGGGAAGCCCGGCGTGCTGCGATTCATGGGGTTGCAAAGAGTCGGACACGACTGAGCGACTGAACTGAACTGAACTCCTAACATCAGCATAGTGACAGGGTCTAGGCACAGCCTCAAATGACTCAGAGCATGTTAAGTGTATGCTTAAATGCCCAGACCTAAACTAAATTTGTTCGTTTTCCTTAAATAATTCCTAGATATGAAGACACTCTACCAAGAAAAAGTAATCATAGGTGTCCTGAAATGACTTTATAAATGCTTTTAATAATATATCCTGTAAATAATTCTCAAAACTTTAGGGTGCCAAACTGTGTGTATGTGTCTAGTGCTAGAAATACGTAGAAATAGAGGGAAATTGGTAGTATTTTAACCAGGGAGAGAGATGACACATCTTTATTTACAATCATAATACTTTAAGCCCTTTTTTTTTCTTGCTGTGTAAGAACTCTTTTTATTTTTTGAGTTTTTGTTTTCACTAACCTAAATTCAACCTTCAGAGAATTAGCCTTAAATTTGCTATCCCTGAAATGCTCTCTAGTGGTTGGCATGGGAGTTCACAGTCCTGTGCACTGGTGGTTATTAAATAACCTCAGGGAATTTTTGTTTGTTTGCTTGATTCTTACCTTTTGGCTAAAATTTCCTTTGGAAATTATTTTATCTTTCTGTATTCCCTATTCAGTTTTCATTGATTGTTGCTTTTCGCCTCTTGTCATAATTATCTGTAATGTCGAGTCAATTTTGAAAGTAAGCCCAGATTTGCCCTAGAGGTGGCAGAATTTCTGTGGAGGGTAAGTGAAATGATTGCTCCATATAACTTTATAAAGTGTAAAGACCTCTGAGATGAAAGGAGCTATATAAATGTAAGGCTGTCATTTTAAATTGCCATTACTGTTTGAAATTCTCAAGAGACATGTTACTGAAATCCAGCGTATGCACCATATTAGATTGCTTAATATCATTAAAGCATGTGCAGCAAATGAAAATACCAATTTCCTCTTATATGTAGCTTGTGTTTAAGGCTCCGTATCCAAAGCCAGCGCGTTTCACAGATCATTCCAGTGTATTAATACTCACCGAAGGAAGCAGAAGCTAACAAAGTATGAAGACAATTGTGTTTTTCTAGCCTGTTGATTGTTTATGTCTGTGTGTTTGTAAAGACAGAAATCGATTTGAGAAACCAAATGAAATGAGACATATACCAGAAAAGGTCTGAGAAAACTAGCAGAGAAGCCTGGGTAGAAACATACACATATATACAGCACATCACTAGGTGGTTTGTATTTACCTTTGGCAATAAAAAAACCTGAGAAATAATACATATTTACAATAGAAAAGAATTGCAGGAACAGAAAAATTATCAAAGCAGTGAAAATGGCCTGCCCTCCAACGTGAGAGCAGCTGTTCTAGCCACCTTCATTTGCAAGTTTGTTTTAGGAAAAGAGAATGCTCCGTGTGTGTGACTGGAGCCATGCACAAACCAGCAAGATGGAAATGCCGAGAAACAAGCAAGTGAGAGCGAGGCATCAGTGGCAAATTGGAATCTAAGGCCTTTTGTGCTTGTTAAATGGTGGAATGATTATAATTGGAAAAAGTGATGTGCATTAGTTCTGAGTGAATGTACAAGAAATGACAAGCGTGTAACTTAATGATTACTTCACAACACTCAGGGCTGCCTTCTAGTCTCACATCGAGGGGTTCAGCCCCACAGCAGAGAAAGCCACATGCCTTCCCCTCCTATTCATGAGTATTCTCCACAGGTCACATGGAAATAACCCTGAAGTGATAAGTCTTGGTTTAGGAAGTCCGCTGCTTAAGCTGGTGTAAGTCATTGTGACAAAGAATGGTGGGATGTGTTTTGTCTTTTTCTGGTAAACCATCATCATCAGGGGCAAGCAAATGGACAGGATCTTGTTTTACAGGGCATAGCATATGTTTACTCTCCTGGGGAAAGGGAGGCTATGAGAATGTTTCCTGAAAATCAAATTTAATATTCAAATGAGTCAGAGTGTGTCAACATTCTCTTCATTTTTAAAATAGATAGCTACAAAATATGATTTCATAATATCTTCAAAATTACCTTATTTTTTCTGAATAAAAAATATACTGCATCTAGTTTTATTATATGAATTTTACTGTATTTATACCTTTACGTTAAAATTTAAAAAGTAAAAACAAAAGTAATTTTAAAATAATCCCATGTTGATAAATTTATAACAAATTATAAAATTTATGGCTTAAAGTGTAAATAATTATAGTCAGTAAGCTAAATCATGTTCAACAAATCATATTATTAACTAGATATTAAATTATTAACAGCTTCTATTTTGCTTTATCCTAGAAACTGGTTCTAGAATTGCTCTGTAAACCAAACTAGGATGCAGGTAGGGTTATCTAGAGAACATTTGCCTAAAATCCAAGTAAAGTCATAGTATATGACAGATAATTATAAACATAACTTAAAGATCAGCACCTAGGTGAGGAAAACATATTTAAAAGAGAAAGACATAAGTGACAGGAATATATATAATTATTTCATATACTGTCATGTAGGGATTCCCTGGTGGCTCAGAGGTTAAAGCCTTTGCCTGCAATGCAGGAGACCTGGGTTCGATCCCTGGGTTGGGAAGATCCCCTGGAGAAGGGAATGGCAACCCAATCCAGTATTCTTGCCTGGAGAATCCCATGGACGGGGGAGCTGGTGGGCTACAGTCCACGGGGTCGCAAAGAGTCAGACACGACTGAGCGACTTCACTTTCACTGTCATGTAAAAGATGAGAGTTAACCCATATGTATTTAGTGGAACCTCACAGACACTTCTGTTCACAGATACTTCTGGAGAAGGAAATGGCAACCCACTCCATGGACAGAAGAGCCTGGCAGGGTTCATACCATCCCTGGGGTTGCAAAATGTTGGACATGACTGAGCGACTAAACAACCACCACAGATACTTCTGGAGTAGGAAATGGCAACTCACTCCAGTATTCCTGCCTGGAAAATCCCATGGGTGGAGCAGCCTCGTGGGCTACAGTCCATGGGTCATAAAGATTCAGCCATGACTGAGCAACTGAGCAGCAATACAAATATTTACACTGAAGTTCCACCAGTCAACACTAGGTGGTGTCTGTTGCAACTGGCCAGTTTAGTGAGGAATACTAAATAAAGCCAGAAGAGTCACAGAAGTATTCTACTCTCCATAATTAAACTTACATCTTCCCCGTGCCCCCACTCCTGCCCAATCCACATTTTCAACAACATAGGATCTCTACATGCTTTGCCCACATTACTATAAAAGGCTCAGTGATATTCAGGGTAGCAAAATTTTAAAAGGTTTTCTTGGCATAAAGGGAAGAAGGCCATTTTTTTCTCTCTCTCTAGTTTTTTTTTCTTGAAAAGTAATCTCCCTTTAGATATATGATTTATTGTAGGAGGGTTTAATAAGAGCTTTTTTCTTTTTAACATCTATTAGTAAGATGAAGTGAAGATAGTTACGATGGCGAATATATTATCAAGACCACTGTGCAGGTAATATCCTGCATATTGAGTCTAATCACCCATTTAAGTTAAAGTAAGAGTTGTTAAAAATATGGAGAATCACACTGTAATGATTAGTGATGAGAATCACCTAGATAATGAAATTAGTATTGAGAAACATATTTTTAGGCAGAATGATTATCTGGGAGATTGATTAAAAGGATAATTGAAGAACAATGTAACCTCGTTTATAGTTATCAAGTTGAACTTGTTTAAGGCAATTTATCATAATAGGGTAGCTATGCCAAATCATAAAAGGACTGGTCATTGCTTAAAATGATGTTTATTATATGTTAATCCAGACATGTTGTCATACCAGTGAAATATCTTCAGTAAAAATGTGGAGGATAAGTATAGTAGAACAATATCTCAAGATAGTTCAATAACTCGTGTGAAGCATCTGAAAGGAGTTTGCAACATATAGAAAGGTTGCTTAAAAGGAATTACAGTTTAATGGTTCCATCAGCAACAACCATCAGTAGAAGAAACTACTCTTTCAGCCTACCTGAAATGTTAACAAGGATTGCATGGTAATAATTTCCTTCTTTGAAAGTAAAACAAAAATCGAATTATTACTTCCAGTCAATCATGAAAACAGGTTGATAAAGGAATTAATTAACTAATTGAAACTGGAATATAAAGATGGTAAGATATCCATTGCAAAAGTCTTCATTTTCCTTGTGTCTTTTTACCAGGCCTTCTAGTCACTTACATTTTGGGGTAATTGAATTGTTATCCTTTCCAGGGCTTCCCTGGTAGTTCAGCTGGTATCCTTTCTATGTCCCTTATTTCAACTTTTATTTTTTTAATTAGTGAATAGTACAGTTAACTTTTATCTTTTAACTCATAGACTTTATATTTTAAAAGTTTTAGGTTTACAGAAAAGATGAGCAGAAAATATAGAGATTTCATATATACTCCCACTGTCTTAATACTCTGCCCAACACACACACACACAGTTTCCTCTATTATTCCTCTACTATTAACATCCTCTCCCTTGAGGAGAAGGGGACGGCAGAGGATGAGATGGTTGGATGGTGTCACTGACTCAATGGACATGAGTTTGAGCAAGTTCTAAGAGACGGTGATGGACAGGAAAGCCTGGCATGCTGCAGTCCATGAGGTCACAAAGATTTGGACGTGACTGAGTGACTGAACTGAACTGATTAACATTGAACATTGGTATGATACATTTGTTACAGCTGATAAGCTAATATACATGATTATTAACTATTGGGGTTCACTCCCTCTGCTGAACATTTCTATGGGTTTTGCCTAGGACATCTAGTATGATGCTAGATTGAAGTGGTGATAATGGACATCTTTGCCTTGCTCCTAATTTTAGGGGAAATTTTTGTCACCATTAACTATAATGTTAGCTATTCTGGGGGTGAGAAGTCGAAGATGCTCTTTATCCAGTTGACAAAGTTCCCTTCTATTCCTAGTTTGCTGAGAGTTTTTATTTTGAATTGATGTTTAAGTTTTTCATATTTTTTTCTCTTGCATCAAATGATAGGATCAGGTGGCTTTTCTTTTTCAGGTTGTTGATATGGGCTATTAGAGTGATTAATTTTTGAATACTGAATTAGATTTATAATCTTGGGGAAAATCCCACTTAGTCATGATGTATTATTCCTTTCATATATTTCTGGATTTTATTTACTGACATTTTATTAAGGATTTTTGCATCTATGTTCTAAGCACTGTTGATTTTACATTGTTTTTGCCTTGTATCTTAGTAGCAAGATAATGCTAACCGAGTTGTGAAGTTTATTACCCTCTTGTAATTTTCTGGAAAAGATTGCATAGAATTTAGTCTATTTTTTTCTTAAGTATTTTCCAGTGAAATTATCTGGCTATGGGGATTTCTTCTTTAGAAAAAGCTTTAAATATGCATATAATATAGTCAATGTTATAGAACTATTCAAGTTGCCTATTACATCTAGAGTGAGTTTTGGTTGTTTGTGGATTTTGAGGAATGGATCCATGTCATGTATGTTGTTGAATTTATGGATGAAGAATCATTCATAGTGTTTCCTTATTATTTTAAAAACCTGCAGAATCTGTATTGGTATTCCATATTTCCTTTCTGATATTTATGAAGTCTCTTTCCTCTTTTTTTCCTTATTAAGCTAGCTAAAGTTTTATCGATTGTAACAAGCTTTTCAAAAGGCCAGTTTTTTGCTTGTTTGTTTCATGTATTTTCCCTATTCTTCTGTTTTAGATTTTATTGATTTCTTTTCTTATCTTTATACACAGTTCTTTCTGCTTGTATTTTTTCTTCCCTTTCTCTAGTTTCTTCTTCACAACAATTTTCTAGAATTCTGTTACACAGATAGAGTCATAGACTCAAGAATGCCAGAATGAGAAGGGCTTTAAAATTAGATGGCTTAGTATTTGTCTGCAATGGGCACAACAGAATCCCCTGTGGAATCATTCAAAAGCATGCAACTGAGCTCTACTCTCCAAGACTCTGATGCAGAGAACTTGGTGGTGGTTTGTGGTATATCTTGGAGTATATAGGAGGAAAGCTAGTAGTGTTTTTTTGACACGTGTCCCCAGCTGAGATACTCATTTTTCAGTAATACAGAGAACCAGAGTTAGGACCAGGATATTAATCTCCTGATTTTGAAGTTTTTGCCACACTCCAACCAACTGAACACCCTATTCTTTCTCAATACCCTATATTCAGTTCAGTTCAGTGACTCAGTCATGTCTGACTGCAACTCCATGGACCGCAGCATGCCAGGTCTCCCTGTCCATCACCAACTCCTGGAGTTTACTCAAACTCATGTCCATTGAGTTGGTGATACCATCCAGCCATCTTATCTTCTGTCATCCCCTTCTCCTCCTGCCTTCAGTCTTTCCCAGCATCAGGGTTTTTTTCAGTTGAGTCAGTTGTTTGCATCAGGTGACCAAAGTACTGGAGTTTCAGCTTCACCATCAGTCCTTCCAATGAATATTCAAGACTGATCTTTAAGATGGACTGGTTGGATCTCGTTGCAGTCCAAGGGACTCTCAAGAGTCTTCTCCAACACCACAGTTCCAAAGCATCCATTCTTCGGTGCTCAGCTTTTTTATAGTCCAACTCTCACATCCATACATGACTACTGGAAAAACCATAGCTTTGACCAGATGGACTTTTGTTGGCCAAGTAATGTGTCTGCTTTTTAATAAGCTATCTAGGCTGGTCATAACTTTCTTTCCAAGGGGCAAGCATCTTTTACTTTCATGGCTGCCATCACCATCTGCAGTGATTTTGGAGCCCAAGAAAAGAAAGCCTGTCACTGTTTCCATTGTTTCCCCATCTATTTGCCATGAAGTGATGGGCCCAGATGCAATCATCTTAGTTATCTGAACGCTGAGTTTTAAGCCAGCTTTTTCACTCTCCTCTTTCACTTTTAACAAGAAGCTCTTTAGTTCTTCTTCACTTTCTGCCATAATGGTGGTGTCATCTGCATATCTGAGGTTATCGATATTTCTCGAAGCAGTCTTAATTCCGGTTTATGCTTCATCCAGCCCAGCATTTCTCGTGATGTACTCTGCATTTAAGTTAAATAAGCAGAGTGACAATATACAGACCTATACAGATATACTTCCTTTGTATTGTATATACAATATACAGCTATACTTCCTTTCCTATTTGGAACCAGTCTGTTGTTCCATGTCCGGTTCTTCCTGTTGCTTCCTGACCTGCATACAGATTTCTCAGGAGGCAGGTAAGGTGGTCTGGTATTTCCGTCTCTTTCAGAATTTTCTACAGTTTGTTGTTACCCACACAGTCAAAGGCTTTGGCATAGTCAATAAAGCAGAAATAGACGTTTTCCTGAACTCTCTTGCTTTTTTGATGATACAGCAGATGCTGGCAATTTGATCTCTGGTTCCTTTGCCTTTTCTAAAACCAGCTTGAACATTTGGAAGTTCACAGTTCACAGTTCACATATCGAAGCCTGGCTTGGAGAATTTTGATCATTACTTTGCTAGCATGTGAGATGAGTGCAATTGTGTGGTAGTGTGAGCAGTCTTTGCCATTGCCTTTCTTTGGGATTGGGATGAAAACTGACCTTTTCCAGTCCTGTGTTAAATATGTACAAACAATGAATTCATGGTCCAAAGACTCCTATTTTTTTTTAAATCTTCTTTAGAAACTTTTGATCCCGAAATTGTAGAATCAGAACTCTTTGCAACACCAGCTATGAGAGCAAGCAGCCAAAGAGAAGAAAAGCAGAAAGAGAACTTGAGTAGCCCAAATAGCTGATGCATTAAACTCATGTAGGTTTCTCTTAGGTGCCCTCTAGGCTTTTGATCACTCTACTGACTTTTTATTTAGATCCACTTCGAAGACAAACAAGAAATACCCTTGACTAGTTACATTTGTTTGTAAATTGACGAAGTAGAGGAAAAATGATTATGTACCCTTTCAAAAAACCCAGTTGTAATTATCCTTATTGGTTAACGTTCACAATGCCATTCTTATTTTAACTAGATAAAACCAACATTAATTCTTCCTGAATGAGTAATTATCATATGTGTCTGAGAATGTAAAGCAACCTAAAATATAAAGGACTTTCCCTGTTGGGCCAAATTCCCTAGTCTCATTTTGGCATTCAGTTTTTCCTGCCTCTGAGAAATATGATACAAAAGCAGCTAAAGGATGCTCAGTTCTCTGAAGCCAGAGGCAGAAGCAGTCTGGAAGACATTTGGTTTCATCTCTTTTTAAACTTCTTTAAAAATATTTCTAGAGAGAGTACCTAATAATAAGAGAGGTAGGTGGATGGCGGAGAGTTAACTAAAATGTTCAGAATAGCTCTGAGTACAATCACATTTAAAAATAGAGAGAACCGGCCAGGAACAAAACCCCACTAACTCAGTCTATCTAGTTCAGATGTAGCTGACATCCCTATTTAGCATCTTCAAGTTGCTCACACTTTCCTCACCAACCTAAGAATGTGCCTCTAGCACTGGACAGCCTGCCAAGTCTAAGGACATGGGAATGTGAATTATCAAGCAAGCTGGGGATGAAAGGTGCTGAAATCATCTTTTTAGAATATTGCCAAAAAACAGCTTGAGTTTCTAGGGTGCTAATTGCTGAAATATGTTTTAGCTTCTGAATTTACTCTGGGCTTATGACCTGCTAACCAAAAGGTAAGAAAGAGGTTTTAAAAGAAAGAGAAGCATGGCTGTTAAGAGGGAGCAGGGTAAGGAACTGCTTAGCCCAAGGCCTCCTGGAAAACCACATTATATGCATTATATGAAAGGAAATGTATTTTATCTGACATATGCTGATACAATTAGATTTGACTACCAACATAATGCAGTCCTTTACTGTCTTCTGAACTTCTAGCAGGAGGTTAGCCATAGTCTTGAAAGTGAGGCTATATAGATAGCTAATTTGAATTCACCATCCTTCTTTTTACTGAATTTCTTATTTAACTTTTCTGAAAAGTTGTTTACGACTGTTACCACATTTCAGCCTCATGATGATTTGTTACAGCAAGTAAAATTATTTTTTTTCTATATGTGAAACTGAGGCACAAAAAGCCAGAAAAGTTACCTTAAACTCTGATTTTATATTAGGGACAGAATTAGGACTCAACTAGACTCTCTTACCCCACTATGAGAATATTCCACTTGCTCCACAGCCACTAGCCATAAAAGTCCCTGGAAGAAATTACAAAAGTAACTTGTAGAAGTATATTTTGATGCTTTTGAAAGAAAGCTTTAACTAAATTAGTTTTTCTGAAATAGTTTATTAGACAATCCTGTAAAAAGCAATTGTACCAGATTAGGGTTCCTTTCAATACTATGAACTTAAAACTATGGAGGGATTTGCAAACTAAATTAACCAGACTCATAGTAGATGCATATAGGCAGTCAGTAAATAAATGAATTATGTTCAGTTGTGAACTGAGCAGATATATACTAAAATGTTATCATTTAAATATACCTAAATATCTTTTTGGTTTAAATTACTGGAGAAGATATATCTTTATATGAGATATTTCTTTATAACACTTTTTTTTTTTTACAACTTCTGGAGTATTTCTCACACACAAGGTATGGTACTTGAACTTCATTTTGAGAATCAGTCTCTTCTAAAGCAAAGCTTTTAAACCTAATTAAAATGACATACAAAAAGCTGAAACCAACATTATTAATGATAATTATTAACTTTATAATATTTTAAAGATCTATGCTTAAATTTCATCCCTAAAATGGAGATGCTGATCCAGATAAAAACATGTACAAAAAGATATCTGGTTGAGGTCTCTCTGTATGTTCACATGCTGGAACACTCTGCTCCAAATACATGATGGTTCAGGTAAAATTTGCAAAGATAAAACCAAAACATATATCTTATCTATCTTTAAAACAAGATAAATATTTCTTTGAAGACAATGAAACAGAAATGCAAACTGGTGAGTAAAATTGAGCCAGAGACCTACTGAACCCAGAAGTTAGACTACTGGAGAATAGAGTAAGATTAAAGTGTTCATGGGGTCCTCCCGGCTTCTGCCCCTGACCTCAGACGTGGGGTAGCTCCTTTCAACCACTGCCGAGCTACCGTGGTGAGCTATCCCATGTCCAAGGTCAGGGGCAGCAGCCGAGAGTGCCAGGCTGCAACAGAGCAGGAGCAGCTGAGAGGAGCTACCCCATGTTGAGGTCAGGGTGGTGGCTGAGAGGAGCTACCCCACACCTGAGGTCAGGGGCAGCAGGGAGGAGCTATCCCAGGCCTGAGCCCAGGGGCAGTGGCCTAGAGGAGCAACCACACGTCCAAGGAGCAGTGGCTGCGTGGGCACAGGAGGGCCTAGGAGGAGCTGTTCCACGTTCAAGGTCAGGAGGGGCAGCGGTGAGGAGATACCCCTCATCCAAGGAAAGGAGCAGCAACTGCGCTTTGCTGGAGCAGCCGTGAAGAGATACCCACGTCCAAGGTAAGAGAAATCCAAGTAAGATGGTAGGTGTTGCAAGAGGGCATCAGAGGGCAGACACACTGAAACCATCATCACAGAAAACTAGTCAATCTAATCACACTAGGACCACAGCCTCATCTAACTCAGTGAAACTAAGCCATGCCCTGTGGGGCCACCCAGACAGGCAAATCATGGTGGAGAGGTCTGACAGAATGTGGTCCACTGGAGAAGGGAATGGCAAATCACTTTGGTATTCTTGCCTTGAGTATCTCATGAACAGTATAAAGGCAAAATGATAGGATACTGAAAGAGAAACTCCCTAGGTCAGTAGGTGTCCAATATGCTACTGGAGATCAGTGGAAAAATAACTCCAGAAAGAATGAAGGGATGGAGCCAAAGCAAAAACAATATCCAGTTGTGGATGTAACTGGTGATAGAAGCAAGATCCGATGCTGTAAAGAGCAATATTGCATAGGAACCTGGAATGTTAGGTCCATGAATCAAGGCAAATTGGAAGTGGTCAAACAGGAGATGGCAAGGGTGAATGTTGACATTCTAGGAATCAGCTAACTAAAATGGACTGGAATGGGTGAATTTAACTCAGATGACCATTATATCTACTACTGCGGGCAGGAATCCCTCAGAAAAAATGGAGTAGCCATCATGGTCAACAAAAGAGTCTGAAATGCAGTACTTGGATGCAATCTCAAAAATGACAGAATGATTTCTGTTCATTTCCAAGGCAAACGATTCAATATCACGGTAACCCAAGTCTATGCCCCAACCAGTAATGCTGAAGAAGCTGACGTTGAACGGTTTTATGAAGACCTACTAGATCTTTTAGAACTAACACCCAAAAAAGATGTCCTTTCCATTATAGGGGACTGGAATGCAAAAGTGGGAAGTCAAGAAACACCTGAGGCAACAGGCAAATTTGACCTTGGAGTATGGAATGAAGCAGGGCAAAGACTAATAGAGTTTTGCCAAGAAAATCACTGGTCATAGCAAACACCCTCTTCCAACAACACAAGAGAAGACTCTACACATGGACATCACCAGATGGTCAACACTGAAATCAGATTGATTATATTCTTTGCAGCCAAAGATGGTGAAGCTCTATACAGTCAACAAAAACAAGACCAGGAGCTGACTGTTGCTCAGATCATGAACTCCTTATTGCCAAATTCAGACTTAAATTGAAGAAAGAAGGGAAAACCACTAGACCATTCAGGTATGACCTAAATCAAATCCCTTATGATTATACAGTGGAAGTGAGAAATAGATTTAAGGGCATAAATCTGATAGACAGACTGCCTGGTGAACTATGGACTGAGGTTTGTAACATTGTACAGGAGACAGGGATCAAGACCATCCCCATGGAAAAGAAATGCAAAAAGCAAAATGGCTGTCTGGAGAGGTCTTACAAATAGCTGTGAAAAGAAGAGAGGTGAAAAGCAAAGGAGAAAAGGAAAGATACAAGCCTCTGAATGCAGAGTCCAAATAGCAAGGAGAGATAAGAAAGCCTTCCTTAGTGATCAGTGCAAAGAAATAGAGGAAAACAACAGAATGGGAAAGACTAGAGATCTCTTCAAGAAAAGTGGAGACACCAAGGGAACATTTCATACAAAGATGGCCTCAATAAAGGACAGAAATTGTATGGACCTAATAGAAGCAGAAGATATTAAAAAGGTGGCAAGAATACACAGAAGAACTGTACAAAAAGATCTTCATGACCTGGATAATCATGATGA
This sequence comes from Nanger dama, assembly GCA_917880005.1. Taxonomy (NCBI): domain Eukaryota; kingdom Metazoa; phylum Chordata; class Mammalia; order Artiodactyla; family Bovidae; genus Nanger; species Nanger dama. The sequence goes on along the minus strand of CAKJTW010000010.1, from coordinate 33,377,872 downwards.
TGTGATCACTAATCTAGAGCCAGACAACCTGGAATGTGAAGTCAAGTGGGCCTTAGAAAGCATCACTATGAACAAAGCTAGTGGAGGTGATGGAATTCCAGTTGAGCTCTTTCAAATCCTGAAAGATGATGTTGTGAAAGTGCTGCACTCAATATTCCAGCAAATTTGGAAAACTCAGCAGTGGCCACAGGACTGGAAAAGGTCAGTTTTCATTCCAATCCCAAAGAAAGGCAAAGCCAAAGAATGCTCATACTACCAAACAAGTGCACTCATCTCACACACTAGTAAAGTAATGCTCAAAATTCTCCAAGCCAGGCTCAGCAATATGGAAACTGTGAACTTACAGATGTTCAAGCTGGTTTTAGAAAATGCAGAGGAACCAGAGATCAAATTGCCAACATCAGCTGGATCATGGAAAAAGCAAGAGAGTCCCAGGAAAACATCGATTTCTGCCCTGTTTATTATGCCAAAGCCTTTCACTGTGTGGATCACAATAAACTGTAGAAAATTCTGAAAGAGATGGGAATACCAGACCACCTGACCTGCCTCTTGAGAAACCTATATGCTGGATGGGAAGCAACAGTTAGAACTGGACATGGAGCAACAGACTCGTTTCAAATAGGAAAAGGAGTACGTCAAGGCTGTATACTGTCACCCTGCTTATTTAACTTCTATGCAGAGTACATCATGAGAAACACTGGGCTGGAAGAAGCACAAGCTGGAATCAAGATTGCCGGGAGAAATCTCAATAATCTCAGATATGCAGATGACACCGCCCTTATGGCAGAAAGTGAAGAGGAGCTAAAAAGCCTCTTGATGCACATGAAAGAGGAGAGTGAAAAAGTTGGTTTAAAGCTCAACATTCAGAAAATGAAGATCATGGCATCCAGTCCCATCACTTCATGGGAAATAGATGGGGAAACAGTGGAAACAGTGTCAGACTATTTTTTGTGGCTCCAAAATCACTGCAGATGGTGACTGCAGCCATGTAATTAAAAGATACTTACTCTTTGGAAGACAAGTTGTGACCAACGTAGATAGCATATTGAAAAGCAGGGGGATTACTTTGCCAACAAAGGTCCATCTAGTCAAGGCTATGGTTTTTCCAGTAGTCATGTATGGATGTGAGAGTTGGACTATGAAGAAAGCTGAGCACCAAAGAATTGATGCTTTTGAACTGTGGTGTTGGAGAAGACTCTTGAGAGTCCCTTGGACTGCAAGGAGATCCAACCAGTCCATTCTGAAGGAGATCAGTCCTGGGATTTCTTTGGAAGGAATGATGCTAAAGCTGAGACTCCAGTACTTTGGCCATATCATGTGAAGAGTTGACTCATTGAAAAGACTCTGATGCTGAAAGGGATTGGGGGCAGGAGGAGAAGGAGATGACAGAGGATGAGATGGCTGGATAGCATCACTGACTCAGTGGACATGAGTCTGAGTGAACTCCAGGCGTTGGTGATGGACAGGGAAGCCTGGCGTGCTGCAATTCATGGGGTTGCAAAGAGTCGGACATGACTTTCTGACTGAACTGAACTGATCTGAAGTGAAAGGCAGTTCATGTAAGGCAATAAGATAGGAAATGGGCTGATTTCATTGCTTGAAGCCAGGTCTTGGGCAGGAATTCCACTGTTTTCTCATGAAGTATGGCTGGGGAAAAGAAAATGGTTGCTACTCATGTCCTGGGGAGGTAAGAGGATAGAGATTCAGACTCACTGCCAGGAACAAGGAAAACCATGCTCTGCCTCTTTGAACATGTCTGACACATCCTCAGTATCTCCACGTACCAGAAGTATGTAAGCATCATGAAAAGACTTGGTTCTGGATGAGGAATCAAGTAGCTGTGTGAGGTCAAATCTAAAAGCACTACAATTGGAGGTATGTGGAGCAAGATGGTACAAAATGCTTGCAGAAAAATCCAACAGATCAAACTTAAAATAGTTTCCAGTCGCAATGAGTCTGATAACAAACATCCCATCTCAAACATACAAAGGTATCTAAGGCTAATAAAGACAATTAAACATATCAAATGATAGATCACAAATTTGCAGAACATCAATGATAAAGAGAAAATCTTAAAAACCACCAAGAGGGAAAGAGAGATAACCCAAACAGCAACAACAGTTAAATACAGGAATAATATCACTAGGAAAAAAAGATGATTGAAGACAACGGGGGTAATACCCTCCATGTACTAAGTAAAAAAGCTGATTCTAGCTGGAAAGGATGGCATTATTCTTCCCATTCTGCATTTTTCGTATACCCATGCCCTATATCATGTAACTTCACAGTTTGTCTCAGTAAATAGATAATAAAATAAAGTGTTAGTAATTTTAACACTTGAATCCTTAAATGGTTAAAATTAAAATTTTAAGTAATTAGGATAAAATTGGATTGTTGGGTGTTCAGTTGATAGAAAAGATTAAACATTTTGTTGTACATGGAAGGACAACAGACATACAGAATACTTTTAACTTCTTAAGGAAAGTTAAAGAAAAGTAAAAATAAAAGAAATAACATGTATGCTTCTAAACAGATAGATGGATAAAATAGATTATGAAAATCTATTAATTTGAAAAACGATGTGAAAGAAGAAAAAGAGAATCAAAACAAGAGAATAATAAGGAAAACACAAGATATGTCTAAAAGATGGTAAAACATTAAGTCATCCTATTTAAAAAATCAGATGATTGGTTTGTCCACTAACACACTCAGTCTCTTTAGTTAACAGGGAAATGAACATAAATCCACAGATATAATAACATAATAAAACTCAATAACTACAAGAAAAAGCACATCTGTCACAGGCAAAAATGTTGAACAAAAATGTTGAACAAAAATGTTGAACATCATATAAAGATAATGGTGGTGATATATTTAATGAATACTCACTACTTAGAGTCACAGTTTAAATTCTGATAACAACCCTAAAAGAAATTGTTATTATTATTCCTGTTCTTTAGATGTCTCAATTAATATTTATCTTTAGTAGCCAGCTTTGTATTCTCAGCAAAATTCCTACTAAAGTGTAGAGGAGAAAAAAACCTTCAACCTTTCCATATACTGTCTTTCTTTCTCTCTCTTTTTCTATTTTAGCAGATTTTTTTTTCTTTTACTGAGCAGCAAGACCAAAGGAGCTCAGAAAATATTTATACTTAAGCATATTTTTTTCTATAGGTACACCAGAGGCCTATGGAGACACCATGATACAATGGTTGATTTTGGTTATACAGTGATGCCTAGGGTGGTACGTAGTGCAACACAGTATCATTAGAGGACAGTGCATAACTTTTTTTTTCTGGAAGCTATTTGAAAGAATGGCTATAGAATCTTCTTAGAGAGAAAATATTTTGTTTTTTTCTTGTAACAAGATTATAAAAGCAGCAATATTTTCCTTACTTTTGATGGATGCCCACAAATAGGTGGTACCCACTCCACTCCAGTACTCTTGCCTGGAAAATCCCATGGACAGAGGAGCCTGGTAGGCTGTAGCCCATGGGGTCGCCAAGAGTCGGACATGACTGAGCAACTTCACTTTCACTTTTAACTTTCATGCATTGGAGAAGGAAATGGCAACCCACTCCAGTGTTCTTGCCTGGAGAATCCCAGGGATGGCGGAGCCTGGTGGGCTGCCATCTATGGGGTTGCACAGAGTCAGACACGACTGAAGTGACTTAGCAGCAGCAGCATATGTATATTAAAATATACAAGCAACCCCTGCAGCTCAATTCCAGAAAAATAAATGACCCAATCAAAAAATGAGCCAAGAACTAAACAGACATTTCTCCAAAGAAGACATACAAATGGGTAACAAACACATGAAAAGATGCTCAACATCACTTATTATTAGAGAAATGCAAATCAAAGCCACAGTGAGCTACCATCTCACACCGGTCAGAATGGTTGCTACCCAAAAGTCTACAAACAATAAATGCTGGAGAGAGTGTGGAGAAAAGAGAACCCTCTTACACTGTTGGTGGGAATGCAAACTACTACAGTCACTATGGAGAACAGTGTGGAGATTCCTTAAGAAAACTGGAAATAGAACTGCCATACGGACCCAGCAATCCCACTACTGGGCATACACACTGAGGAAACCAGAATTGAAAGAGACATGTGCACCCCAATGTTCACTGCAGCACTGTTTATAATAGCCAGGACATGGAAGCAACCTAGATGTCCATTGGCAGATGAATGGATAAGAAAGCTGTGGTACATATACACAATGGAGTATTACTCAGCCATTGAAAAGAATACATTTGAATCCATTCTAATGAGGTGGATGAAAATGGAGCCTATTATACAGAGTGAAGTAAGTCAGAAAGAAAAACACCAATACAGCATATTAATGCATATAAATGGAATTTAGAAAGATGGTAACAATAACCCTGTATGCGGGACAGCAAAAGAGGCACAGATGTATAGAACAGTCTTTTGGACTCTGTGGGAGAAGGCGAGGGTGGGATGATTTGAAAGAGTAGCACTGAAACATGCATGTTATCATATGTGAAACAGATTGCCAGTCAGGTTCAATGCATGATACAGGGTGCTCCGGGTCTGGTGCACTGGGATGACCCAGAGGGATGGGATGGGGAGGGAGGTGGGGAGGGGGTTCAGGATGGGGAACACATGTACACCCATGGCTGATTCATGTCAGTGTATGGCAAAACCACTACAATATTTTAAAGTGATTAGTCTCCAATTAAAATAAATAATTTTTTTAAAATAAATAAAAATAAAATGAAATACTAGATTCAGAAACAGCACTTCCAAAGGAGGTGATTCTGTTAGTCACTCAGTCATGTCTGACTCTTTCATCTGTAGCCTGATCTGTAGCCTGCCAGCCTCCTCTGTCCATGGAATTCTCTAGGCAAGAAGAGTGGAGAGGGTTGCCATTCCCTTCTCCAAGGGATCTTCCTGACCAGGGATTGAACCCAGTCTCCTACAATGCTGGCAGATTCTTTACCTTCTGAGCCACCAGTATTGCCAATTTTAACTGAACCTTACCTCCAGACTTTAAATAATGTTGGACCAGTTGAAAGAATGAAACTTGCAACTGGAGGCAAATTTCTTTGAAAAGAGTTGCAATGCAGTTCTTCTAATTTTCCCAACATGGCAGAAGAGAAGTGACGTCTTTTTACTTTTAATTATGTGAGTATGGTTTCATCTCACTCTACAAGGAGCGTGACGTGAAGTGAAGTGAAGTGAAATGAAGTGAAGTCGCTCAGTCATGTTTGACTCTTTGCGACACCATGTACTATAGCCTACCAAGCTCCTCTGTCCATGGGATTTTCCAGGCAATAGTACTGGAGTGGATTGCCATCTCCTTCTCCAGAGGATCTTCCCGACTCAGGGATCAAACCCAGGTCTCCTGCATTGTCTCCTGCTTTACCATCTGAGCCACCAGGGAGCTTAACTTATGTTTTAGGACTTGTGTCTGAAAAAATTCCCTAAAAGTGATGATTGTGGATGGCTAGTGTCAGACGGTAGAGCAAGGAGAAGCAGTTCTTTCAGGAATATCTGCAATATCTGCAATCTGGTAAGGGTTTCCCATTGGTTCTTTCAGGAATATCTGCAATATCTGCAATCTGGTAAGGGTTTCCCATTGGTGTACATGAGCATAAGGGGGAACTTGGACTAAACATAAATGGACTTTCCCACAGTTTGGCACTTGGTGAAGGAGCCAGTCCATGTAGAATGGACCACAGGAAACTAGCAGCTGGTAGCGCAATGCTATGCCAGATGAATCTGGGCCTGAATTAAAGGAGAAATATAGCTCTTATGACCACACAGTGGAAGTGACCAATAAATTCAAGGGATTAGATCTGATAGACAGAGTACCTGAAAAACTATGGAGGGAGGCTCAGGACTTTGTACAGGAGGCAGTGAACAAGACCATCCCCAAGAAAACGAAATGCAAAAAGGCAAAATGGTTGTCTGAGGAGCCCTTACAAATAGCTTTGAAAAGAGAAGTGAAAGGCAAAGGAGAAAAGGAAAGATATACCTATTTGAATGCAGAGTTCAAAAGAAGAGCAAGGAGAAGTAAGAAAGCTTTCCTTCATGGTAAATGCAAAGAAATAGAGGAAAACAATAGAATGGGAAAGACTAGAGATCTCTTCAAGAAAATTAGAGATACCAAGGGAACTTTTCATGCAAAGATGGGCTCAATAAAGGACAGAAATTGTATGGACCTAACAGAAGCAGAAGATATTAAGAAGAGGTGGCAAGAATACACAAAAGAACTGTACAAAAAGATCTTCAAACCCAGATAATCACAATGGTGTGATCATTCACCCAGAGCCAGACATCCTGGAATGTGAATATGTGGACCTCAGGAAGCATCACTACGAACAAAGTTAGTGGAGCTGATGGAATTCTAGTTGAGTTATTGCAAATCCTAAAAGATGGTGCTGTGAAAGTGTTACACTCAACATGCCAGCAAATTTGGGAAGCTCAGCACTGGCCACAGGACTGGAAAAGGTCAATCTTCATTTCAATCCCAAAGAAAGACAATGCCAAAGAATTCTCAAACTGCCACACAGTTGCACTTAACTCACACACTAGCAAAGTAATGCTCAAAATTCTCCAAGCCAGGCTTTAACAGTATATGAACCAAGAACTTCCAGATGTTCGAGTAGATTTAGAAAAGGCAGAGGAATCAGAGAACAAATTGCCAATATCTCTTGGATCACTGAAAAAGCAAAAGAATACCAGAAAAACATCTACTTCTGCTTTACTGACTATGCCAAAGCCTTTGACTGTGTGGATCACAATAAACCGTGGAAAATTCTGAAAGAGATGGGAATACCAGACCACCTTACCTGCCTCCTGAGAAATCTGCATGCAGGTCAAGAAGCAAAAGTTAGAACTGGACATGGAACAGCAGACTGGTTCCAAATCAGGAAAGGAGTATGTCAAGCTGTATATTGTCACCCTGCTATTCAACTTTTATGCAGAATACATCAAGATAAATGCTGGGTTGGATGAAGCACAAGCTGGAATCAAGATTGCCAGGAGAAGTACCAGTAACCTCAGATATACAGATGACACCACCCTTGTGGTAGAAAGCCAAGAAGAACTAAAGAGCTTCTTGATGAAAGTGAAAGAGGAGAATGAAAAAGCTGGCTTAAAACTCAACATTCAGAAAGCTAAGATCATGGCAAGTGGTCCCATCACTTCATGGTAAATAGATGGGGAAACAGTTGAAAAGGTGGCTGACTTTAATTTTGGGAGATCCAAAATCACAGCAGATGGTGACTGCAGCCATGAAACTAAAAGATGCTTGCTCCTTAGAGGAAAATTTATGACCAACATAGATAGCTTATTAAAAAGCTGAGACATTACTTTGCCAACAAAGGTACATCTGGTCAAAGCTATTGTTTTTCCAGTAGTCATGTATGGATGTGAGTGTTGGGCTATGAAGAAAGCTGAGTGCAGAAGAACTGATGCTTTTGGACTGTGGTGTTGGAGAAGACTCTTCAGAGTCCCTTGGACAGCAAGGAGATCCAACCTGTCCATCCTAAAGGAAATCAGTCCTGAATATTCATTGGAAGGACTGATGGTGAAGCTGAAACTCCAATACTTTGGCCACCTAATGTGAAGAACTGACTCCTTGGAAAAGACCCTGATGCTGGGAAAGATGGAGGACAGGAGGAGAAGGGATGACAGATGATGGTTGAATGCCATCACTGATTCAATGGACATGAGTCTGAGTAAAATCTGGGAGGTGGTGATGGACAGGGAGGCCTGGCGTGCTGCAGAGGTCACAAAGAGTCAGACATGACTGAGTGACTGAACTGAACTGAACTGATATAGCCTTCAGAGGGTTTGCCAGTGGTAAAGAAGATGTGGGAGATCCCTGACACAGAAGATGTGGGTTTGATCCCTGATTCAGGAAGATTCCTTGGAGAAGGAAATGATAATGACAACCTACTTCAGTACTCTTGCCTGGAGAATACGATTGACAGAAGAGCTTGGTGGGCTACAGTCCATGGGGTCAAAAAAGTTGGATGCAACTTAGCTACTGAGCAACAACAACAATAGCCTTGAGAACAAAAGAATCCTCTAAATATTCATGAATAAAACACAAAAAATAGAAATGACTCAAATTTAAGACATCTGTCATCCTCGAGGACTAACACTGAATTGTTTGGCTTCCAATTAAGGCCAAATTTTCCTGCTCTTTACATCTCTTCCTCTACTCTCAACACTGAAGGGACCAGAGCTCTTTTCTGAAGTGGAGGAAGAGAAGGGCAGTGAGATATAGAGCTAAGTAGAAGTGAATTTAACTTGGATGCCCATTATATCTACTACTGTGGGCAGAAATCCCTTAGAATAAATGGAGTAGCCATCATGGTCAACAAAAGAGTCCGAAATGCAGTACTTGGATGCAATCTCAAAAAACGACAGAATGGCCTCTGTTCACTTCCAAGGCAAACCATTCAATATCACAGTAATCCAAGACTATGCTCCAACAAGTAACGCTGAAGAAGTTGAAGTTGAACGGTTTTATGAAGACCTACAAGACCTTTTAAAACTAACACCCAAAAAAGATGTTCTTTTCATTATAGGGGGCTAGAATGCAAAAGTAGGAAGTCAAGAAACACTTGGAATAACAGGTAAATTTGGCCTTGGAGTACAGAATGAAGCAAGGCAAAGGCTAATAGAGTTTTGCCAAGAGAACGCATGGTCATAGCAAACACCCTCTTCCAACAACACAAGAGAAGACTCTACACATGGATGTTGCCAGATGGTCAACACTGAAATCAGATTGATTATATTCTTTGCGGCCAAAGACGGAGAAGCTCTATACAGTCAGCAAAAACAAGACCAGGAGCTGACTGTGGCTCAGATCATGAACTCCTTATTACCAAATTCAGACTCAAATTGAAGAAAGTAGGGGAAACCGCTAGACCATTCAGGCATGACCTAAATCAAATCCCTTATGATTATACAGTAGAAGTGAGAAATGGATTTAAGGCATTCGATCTGATAGAGTGCCTGATGAACTATGGACTGAGGTTCATGACATTGTACAGAAGACAGGGATCAAGACCATCCCCATGGAAAAGAAATATAAAAAGTAAAATGGCGGTCTGGAGATGCCTTACAAATAGCTGTGAAAAGAAGAGAGGTGAAAAGCAAAGGAGAAAAGGAAAGATATAAGCATCTGAATGCAGAGTTCCAAAGAATAGCAAGAAGAGATTAGAAAGACTTCCTCAGTGATCAATGCAAAGAAATAGAGGAAAATAGAATGGGAAAGACTAGAGATCTCTTCAAGAAAATTAGAGATACCAAGGGAACATTTCATGCAAAGATGTGCTTGATAAAGGACAGAAACACTTGGAATAACAGGCAAATTTGGCCTTGGAGTACAGAATGAAGCAAGGCAGAAATGGTATGGACCTAACAGAAGCAGAAGATAATAAGAAGAGGTGGCAAGAATAAACAGAAGAACTGTACAAAAAGATCTTCACAATCAAGATAATCATGATAGTGTGATCACTCACCTAGAGCCAGACATCTTGGAATGTGAAGTCAAGTGGGCCTTAGAAAGCATCACTACAAACAAAGCTAGTGGAGGTGATGGAATTCCAGTTGAGCTCTTTCAAATCCTGAAAGATGATGCTGTGAAAATGCTGCACTCAATATGCCAGCAAATTTGGAAAACTCAGCAGTGGCCACAGGACTGGAAAAGGTCAGTTTTCATTCCAATCCCAAAGAAAGGCAATGCCAAAGAATGCTTAAAAACTGCACAATTGCACTCATCTCACATGCTAGTAAAGTAATGCTCAAAATTTTCCAAGCCAGACTTCAGCAATATGTGAACTGTGAACTTCCAGATGTTCAAGCTGGTTTTAGAAAAGGCAGAGGAACTAGAGATCAAATTGCCAACATCTGCTGGATCATGAAAAAAGCAAGAGAGTTCCAGAAAAAAACATCTATTTCTGCTTTATTGACTATGCCAAAGCCTTTGACTGTGTGGATCACAATAAACTGTGGAAAATTCTGAGAGAGATGGGAATACCAGACAACCTGCTCTGCCTCTTGAGAAACCTATATGCAGGTCAGGAAGCAACAGTTAGAACTGGACATGGAACAACAGACTGGTTCCAAATAGGAAAAGAAGTACATCAAGGCTGTATATTATCACCCTGCTTATTTAACTTCTATGCAGAGTACATCATGAGAAACGCTGGACTGGAAGAAGCACAAGCTGGAATCAAGATTGCCGGGAGAAATCTCAATAACCTCAGATATGCAGATGACACCACCCTTATGGCAGAAAGTGAAGAGGAGCTAAAAAGCCTCTTGATGAACGTGAAAGAGGAGAGTGAAAAAGTTGGCTTAAAGCTCAACATTCAGAAAATGAAGATCATGGCATCTGGTCCCATCACTTCATGCTCAATAAATGGGGGAAACAGTGGAAACAGTGTCAGACTTTGTTTTGGGGGGCTCCAAAGCCTAGATAGCTATTGATCCGACCACTCCATCCTAAAGGAGATCAGTCCTGGGTGTTCTTTGGAAGGACTGATGCTGAAGCTGAAACTCCAATACTTTGGCCACCTCATGCAAAGAACTGAGTCATTGAAACAGACTCTGATACTGGGAGGGACTGGGGGCAGGAGGAGAAGAGGACAACAAATGATGAGATGGATGGATGGTATCACCGACTCAATGGACATAAGTTTGGCTAAACTCTGGGAGTGGTGATGGACAGGAAGGCCTGGTGTGCTGTGATTGATGGGGTTGCAAGAGTCAGACATGACTGAGTGACTGAACTGAACTGAACTGACTGAAGTAATTAGAGCAAGAGATGACTGGGAAACTAAGACACAGAACATTCTTCCTTACTGAAATTATTAATGAGGAGTAACTGCTGGTATGATATGCAAAGCATGAGCAGTTTAGGATGTACACTTTAGCATTCGAATGTTAAGCAAAGAAAGACTGAACTCAGAAAACTGGAAAATACAAGCATATCCAAGTGACTTCCGCCTTTGTTAAATATACAGAAAATACCACAGAACACTTACTAGTAGATTAATAGGAGCTGCTGCTGCAGCTAAGTCGCTTCAGTCATGTCCAACTCTGTGCATCCCACAGATGGCAGCCCACCAGGCACACCGTCCCTAGGTTTCTCCAGGCAAGAACATTGGAGTGGGTTGCCATTAATAGGAACATATTTTAGTAAATCACTTTCTAAAGAAAATGCAGGCTAATTAATGCCCAGTACATACATCCAGCTGACACCTTATGCTGTTTAATGTTTATTTGATCAGTCAGAAGAAAATAGAGGCAAAGTCACTGAGTGATAAGTATCTTATTTATCTGTTCTTACGCCTTAGACTAGTGTTTGGCTGCTGTTTCACTTTTCACTTTCATGCATTGGAAAGGAAATGGCAACCCACTCCAGTGTTCTTGCCTGGAGAATCCCAGGGACGGGGAGCCTGGTGGGTTGCCGTCTATGGGGTCGCACAGAGTCGGACACGACTGAAGCGACTTAGCAGCAGCAGCAGCAGCAGCTGTGTTTTCTTCATGAGATTCAGAGATGTTAAGTGAAGCTAGTTTTCAAGTGTCACTCTTGGCAAGTGAGATATCCCTTTTATAAAAATATCTGCTGAGCTTTGACACTTAGACTGAAGTGTGTGTCCACATAACTGCCAGAATGTGAATATGTCTTTGTTCATCCTGATTCACAGATCCTTCAGTCAACAAAAGTGCTTTACAGATGAGCAATTCAAGACTGCAAAATCAAAGGTGGTACATCAAGCTATCTTTCTCTAAGGACCACTGATCATCTTACCTTGAGAAGCCAGTAAACTAGATGTTGCTATGTCATTTCCAGATCTCTGTCAGAATGCTGTGCATGGTCATTGTCATTCTCTGAGAGAAGAATGTTTCATGGAAACCAATGATAGCACCAGATTAGCCACTGATTCATAGGAAAACATTCCATTTTTTTCCCCTCCATCTAACAGCAGTATATATCTACAGAAATCAGGAAACTTTATTTCTTTGGGGGGTTTATGAAACGTTACCTTGTGAGCTGAACTTGACACTTTGTTATTGATGATGATGCTTGATAATACATATTTTAAACCATAACTTCTCTATTAATAAGTAAGTAAAGTCACTCAGTCGTGTCTGACTCTTTGTGACCCCGTGGACTGCAACCCACCAGGCTCCTCAGTTCATGGGATTTTCCAGGCAAGAATACTGGAGCAGGTTGCCATTTCCTTCTCCAGGGGATCTTCCTGACCCAGGGATCGAACCCAGGTCTCCCACATTGGAGGCAGACGTTTTAACCTCTGAGCCATCAGGGAAGCCCATAGGTTCTCATATGATACTGTTTTTCATTTTTAGTAACAAAAGTAATTTCAAATCAGATCTCTATAAAACAGTCCAAAACCTTAGTATGTATGGTTATGGCCAAGCAGTCACATGATAGAGCCTCTAGATATATTTAATGAATTTTTTCATGCTTGATAAGGCCAAAATGATACTTGTACACTACACATGCTTTTATATTTTTCCCATGTCTCTTCTGGGGGCAAGTTCTAAATCTAAATATAAAAAAGAAAAGAAAATGAGAAAGTTTGCAAATTGCTGGAACAGGAATGATTCTGGCTGGTAGGAATCATCCTAAAATATTTTTGTAAATATCAGGAAGTCTTCCAAACAAGTTTGAGCTCAATATTTTGACTCGGCTATCTAATCTCTAAGCAACATAGGCCATCAAGGAAACAACCTGCATTTTCAGACATAATAGTAAGGAAGAACATATACCTGTCGCTGAGTACTCAGTGTCTTGTATAGCCTGTTGAAAACTACCTCTCTTCAATTTACAGGTGCCCTAGCCTAATTTAACATGTCAAAGGTCCTAATTTCTAATTTGCTAAGCAATTTATCACATATTATCTTCACTCTCTCAAGTCAGATCAAATGCTACCACCAAATCATGGCAATGAATCTAGATGTGAGGAACTTTGTGATTAGTTCACTGGGAGAATTTATCATTATATATTAGAAATATACCTTCAATTCAAAATATAAGGTTTATATTATATTACATAATTATTTGAGTAATATTTATGGAAAAATATGTAAAAAGGAACAGGAAAAACCTAATATATCTTTCCCGAATCAATTAAAGTTAAATTAAATGTTGTTTAGAATTCAGCTTCACATAATAAAACTCTCCAATTGTGGATAGAAATATTTGAGAGTACTTAGAAATTTTGCACAATTTTTTTCCAATAGAAACATGTTCTGAAATAACAGAGCATATGTCTAAATTTAGGAGACAGAGATTTCCTCTTTAAACTATGCACTCTTAGTGAGTGCTTCCCTCATAGCTCAGTAGGTAAAGAATCCACCTACAATTCAAGAAACCCCAGTGTGATTCCTGGGTTGGGAAGGTCCACTGGAGAAGGGATAGGCCACCCACTCCAGTATTCTTAGGCTTCCCTTGAGGCTCAGCTGGTAAAGAATCTGGCTTCAATGCAGGAGACCTGAGTTCAATCCCTGGGTTGGGAAGATCTCTGGAGAAAGGACAGGCTACCCACTCCAGTATTCTGGCCTGGAGAATTCCAAGGACTGCATAGTCCATGGGGTTGCAAAGAGTTGGAAATGACTGAGTCCACTTTCACTTTCACTGAACTTTGTAAGAGGACAAAAGGCAGACAAAAGAGGAATTATGTTCCCATTGTTTGCTTAGTGAGGACTACTGACACCTGAAAATCACTACTTCTGGAGTCAGACAGCTTGGATTCATATCCATAATCTGCTGTTTATTAATGACAATTTTATAAGTCAGTATAAGTAGGATAGTATAGAATAGTTCAGTTCAGTTCAGTTGCTCAGTCATGTCTGACTCTTTGCAACTCCATGAATTGCAGTATGCCAGGCCTCCCTGTCCATCACCAACTCCCAGAGTTCACCCAGATTCATGTCCATTGAGTCAGTGATGCCATCCAGCCATCTCATCCTCTGTCATCCCCTTCTCCTCCTGCCCCTAGTCCCTCCCAAAATCAAAGTGTTTTCTAATGAGTCAACTCTTCACATGAGGTGGCCAAAATACTGGAGTCTCAGCTTTAGCATCATTCCTTCCAATGAAATCCCAGGGCTAATCTCCTTCAGAATGGACTGGTTGGATTTCCCCTGCAGTCCAAGGGACTCTCAAGAGTCTTCACCAACACCATAGTTCAAAAGCATCAGTTCTTCAGCGCTCAGCCTTCTTCACAGTCCAACTCTCACATCCATACATGACCACTGGAAAAACCATAGCCTTGACTAGATGGATCTTTGTTGAAAAGTAATGTCTCTGCTCTTCAACATGCTATCTACATTGGTCACAACTTGTCTTCCAAAGAGTAAGCATCTTTTAATTTCATGGCTGCAGTCACCATCTGCAGTGATTTTGGAGCCCCCAAAATAAAGTCTGACACTGTTTCCACTGTTTCCCCATCTATTTCCTATGAAGTGATGGAACCAGCTGCCATGATTTTAGTGTTCTGAATGTTGAGCTTTAAGCCACCTTTTTCACTCTCCACTTTCACTTTCATCAAGAAGGTTTTTAGTTTCTCTCCACTTTCTGCCATAAGGGTGGTGTCATCTTCATATCTGAGGTTATTGATATTTCTTCTGGCAATCTTGATTCCAGCTTGTGTTTCTTCCAGTCCAGCATTTCTCATGATGTACTTTGCATATAAGTTAAATAAGCAGGGTGACAATATACAGCCTTGACGTACTCCTTTTCCTATTTGGAACCAGCTGGTTGTTCCATGTCCAGTTCTAACTGTTGCTTCCTGACCTGCATATAGGTTTCTCAAGAGGCAGGTCAGGTGGTCTGGTATTCCCATCTCTTTCAGAATTTTCCACAGTTTATTGTGATCTACACAGTCACTATCTCAGAAATGTGGTGATGGAATAATTACTATCTTACAAATGTGCCTATGGAACTGCACCACTGGTTGTTATTTTTAAGTCCCAACAACATTCATGGTAAAGAGGATGATAAAAGGATGATGTTCCAAAACTCTACAACAAAATAATGATAGTCATCAATTAGAAATGGTGAAAAGTCATGAGAAGCTGGAAATTGGATATAGTAGTGTGTGAGTTAGCAAAGAGGGATGAGGATATTGTCAGTCACTCAGTTGTGTCCAACTCTTTTCAAAACTATGGACCACAGCCTGCCAGGCTCCTCTGTCCATGGAATTCTCCAGGCAAGAATAACTAGAGTGGGTAGCTATTCCTTTCTCCAAGGGATCTTCCCAACCCAGGGATCAAACCCATGTCTCTTGCATTGCAGGCAGATTCTTTACCACTAGAGCAACCTGAACAAAGAGAATAAAGTATTAATTAGGACTTGTAACAGGTAGGTGTATGTCTTATATTTAAGACTGTTAGGTACAGCACAAAGCACATGGTGCCAGAGAGAAAGAGTATTTTTAAAAAATATTCACTAATTTATCTAGATAATTTTCCCTCACATAATTATCTACCTCATCATTTAAGAGTAAAGTTTTAATAATGAAGACTAATCAATTTCTATAAGTTACTCCCTGAATTTCCCTGCATTAAGTCATTTAATGTCATTAGGACAATCTTTGAAAAGAGAACTGGATTCAAATTCACACTTTTCCTATTATGCTTTGTATAAATTACTTCTGAGCCTTAGTTTTCTGTCTGTAAAATGGGAAATAGACACTTTGTTGAGCTATTATAAAGATGAATGAAATACTATATTAAAGTACTTAATACAGTGCCTAATAATGGTAGAAACTCAACAAAATTAGTAGCAGTTATTATTATCCCTCACATTAATAAAGTGACACATTAATTAAAAGTTTACCAATAAAAAGTGACACAAAAATTATCTCTTCTATCATCTAATATAAAATTCTAAGAATTAAAAATATTTTCACAAATTAAGCTTATCTCAGTGGCAACAGACATTTGTGCATCCATTAAACAAATTTTACTGAACACATGCTATGTTCCCAGCATGGGATGATAAACAAAATGACTTGGTCTGTGATCTACTGGTGATTCAAATCTCTTGAGGAGATTAAAAGTATGCTAAAAGACAACTACAGTAATACCCCCTTGCTTTTCTCGTGGGTTAATGGTAACTTTTGTCTACTCAGATGGAATGTATCAGAAATAAGTTTTCTTTTGTGAGTTAGGCTATCAACTGAACAGGGTTAGAACTGTTCAGTTGGAAGCCACTCAAATGGTGACACCAAACTTGGACACAAATGCTGACCTCTGTCTTGCTCCTAAAACACGACTTCTTTTCTCCACAGCCAATAAGGCCACGTTTTTATTTCCTTCAAGAACACATGATAGATTTCAGTGAGAAAAAGTAATTCTGCAGGCAAGGAATTGAAGAAAATAGGAGGTCCTGTCCATTAGCTCATTTTAAATCCAGGATAAAAGAAAACTGTGGCTTTAAGAAGAAATAGAGAAACTGGATCGAACTCATTTTGGATTTTAACTTTAAAAAGTCTTACTTTCTGCTGATTCAGTTGAAATGTTTTGCCCTTTGCCTTTCACTCTTTTCAGCTCTAAACTTTTTACTGTCATTCTATTCTATATACTGACAACTTACATTTCTTATTTTGAAACGTTCACTGATTTTTAAAGGGGGAAAAAAAACTATCAGACACATTATTAGCATCTTGAATAACTGAAGAAAGTAATGGACTTGAAATTTTGCTTCCTGAGATTTTATCTATTTACCCATCTTAGAGAACTTGTGAACATAAAAGGTTACAAGGAATACAATTCAAATCTTACAAACTTTGCTACTTGGCTTGGTATTCACACTAATCAGCTTATCTGATTATCCTAACTCAAACTTTCTTTTATCTCTATTAGTCATTTCAATCTCTTAAACATTTCCCATAAATTGTTAATACTTCCCTTTAGACTTTAGTTTCTGTTCCCACAATCATAGATTCAAATTAAGTGGTAAAAGTCTTTGCTAACTCAGTAAAGGGTATTTCAGTAGCAAATAATGAGAGATCCCCAAAGTACCATAAAATGTTACATTTAGATGTAGCATCAATACCTGCGCTGGCCAAACTCTCCACAGATGAATCTTCCCAACCAAAGATCTGTTCCCTAGTGTAAGGACGGTTCTTAGGAATGCGGGAAATACGCTGAGTAACAGCATGGAGTCAGCACATGGAAGATGCTTTCTCTCTTAGTAATTCCTGCTCTGTAGTGGGGTTGACTTAATATTCATAATAGTTGTCCTCAAACTCCTCAAAGTTCATGGTCTTTAGTAACTTTTCTTCTCTGGTCAACTATAAACTCAATGTTTCCACTTCCCTTGTGAGTTTTTCTCATTGGCTCTACTTAAAATCTCTTTAAAATATTTTTTAAAATTGCATTCAATAAATACAACAAATAATGATTGCATCATCCCTCAAAAATTCACATGTTGACAGACTTTAACTTATAGGCCAACTAAGAAAATCAAGAAAAAAGGTTAAACAAGAAACCACGATTTGAACAGAGAAGCCTAACAATTTCAACTATTTGCTGACAAAACTATAATGCTTGGATCATTAGCTTGTGGTAGTTGATTGAATTCAGAATTTCTCATATATTAAGCATTTCCAGTAATGTTACAAAACCAAAATAACATCTTTAAAAGTTTTCAACTCCTCTTTAAGAACATTTTACCCCCTCTTACCCTGGGCTGTTTCTTATGAAATAACTGAAAACAGGAGTGGCTTTCTTTGTTTAAATTGATCATCTGTAGGCAATTTTCACTTAAATGACTAGCCATGATGATATTAAGTCTTCAAGACATGTACTGACTTAGGCATACTCAGAAAAAATAAAGGAAGAAAGAAAAAAATTAAAGAACCGGGTGTTCCTTTGCTCACACCTATGGCAGGGAGAAAGAGTTCTGAGAACAGATCATGAAACAGACACAGATGTGAGAACACGTGGTTGCAACTAGCAGCTGCCATTCAGTGATGTCTATGGAGATAAAATTCATAATGTATTACAAGTTCAAATTATATTCTGACATAACACGTATATAAATCACAGAAATTTTAACAACTAGGCTGCAGTTTCTCCCTTTTTGTTAAGTGGAGTCTCTCCTGGTTAAGAAAAAGTGAACAGTTCATAGCTGTGTGAGCATACGTTTGGTGTTTGGGTTCTTGTGTGTTCATTTTGTGTGACTACGCATATATTTCTTAGCTCCTGCTGTCATATTCACACTGTCAGAGATAAATTGAAATTGCCCCTGAAGAAACTCAAGCAAAACAGAAGCGAAAAAGAGATGGAAGAGAGGAAAAGAAAGAAAAAGAGCTAGAATGTTTTTGTATTTATTTTACTTAGAGTGCTCTAAATGATAATAGTGAAATATGCTATGGACAGAGGAGCCTGACATGTTACAGTCCATGGGGCCGCAAGAGTTGGACACAACTTAGCAACAATACCACCACACATACATGTTACTTCAATATTTAAGAAGGAATTCAATGAAGGTGGTCAAAAGGTACAAACTTCCGGCTATAAGATAAATAAGTACTAGAGATGTAATGCACAACATGATCAATATAATTAACACTGTTGTATGTGAAGAGAGTAAATCCTAAGAGTTATCACAAGGAAACATATTTTTTTATTTCATTTTGTATGTACATGAGATGATGAATATTCAGTAAACTCATGGCAATTATTTCACAATGTATGGAATTATGCTGTGCACCTTAAACTTATACAGTGCTGTAGGTCAATTATATCTCAATACAACTGTTAGAAATTAAAACAATACCTATTTCCAAAATATTATTACTTCTATATACAAAGAGAAATATCTGTGAATTCTCACACTTAGGGAATTACTTAACCCTTCATGGTCTAGAACATGAAATAACCCTATAACAAAAGGCTCTTCAATGTTAAAAGCAGATGAGATTAAAAGCACCCTCAGAAAGAGGGTGTTCTGGGAGCACAATTATAGTTCATAAACCATCGAGAACCTGATTATATTCTCCTCCTACTTTAAGAAGCTATGTTGTCAGATGGATTCCTAAATGATGCTTTTGAACTGTGGTGTTGGAGAAGACTCTTGAGAGTCCCTTGGACTGCAAGGAGATCCAACCAGTCCATTCTGAAGGAGATCAGCCCTGGGATTTCTTTGGAAGGAATGATGCTAAAGGTGAAACTCCAGTACTTTGGCCACCTCACGCGAAGAGTTGACTCATTGGAAAAGACTCTGATGCTGGGAGGGATTGGGGACAGGAGGAAAAGGGGATGACAGAGGATGAGATGGCTGGATGGCATCACGGACTCGATGGACGTGAGTCTGAGTGAACTCTGGGAGATGGTGATGAACAAGGAGGCCTGGCATGCTGCAATTCATGGGGTCGCAAAGAGTCGGACACGACTGAGCAACTGAACTGAACTGAAATGTAAAAACAGTCATATTCCTTTTGGTTCTGTAAGCTGACTCCAGCTTCTCCAAAATTTTTGGACAAATTATTTCTGACCTTTTCTCCCTGGGTTGCTTACAGTGAAGCCATCTGCTGTCACCTCTATACACCAATGTTAGTACGGTCCTCATGTTATCTCAGCACCAGTGACAAGGTACCTAACTACCTGACTTTGTATAGCACATTATTGTTTTGAATTAAGCAGACAGGGTAGAGGAAAGGTTAGAAAGCAAACAATGAAACATTTAAAGATTAGTGAAAACAGGAGAATAGCTTAGAATAACATTACTTAAAATGCTTCATTTCACCTTTCCAAACCAAATTCACAAATCCTTATCCAAAACCTTTGTATCCATCATGTTCCAGGATAAGGACTTTCTTTTTTTCAATTTTGGAAAGTTAGATGGTGTCTTTACTACCTATTAGGAAAGGCTTACAGCAGGTTCTAGGCAATATTCTATAATCAAGCACATTAATAAAACTGCAACAAAATAGTTGAATAATCACACTAAGTAGAATAAAGAATGTAAATAGCCACAAAATTGCTCTTGGCCAGTTTTTGCTTCCAAATGAGTTAATTTTTTGGCTTTAAATGGTTTGGTATGCAGATTATGAGTAATGAGTGACAGACCCATAACTGTTTTTCTTCTAGATATTTTGAAGGTAATTCTTGAATAATACCTGCAAATATCAATACAATGTACTAAAATCCCCAAAACTTGTTGGTTTGAGTCCTTAACATTTATTTACTGAAATATTCTATTTGAATAGAGTTTTATTTTTTACTCAGAAAGTGTGAAAGTGTAAGTAGCTCAGTCATGTCCAACTCTGTGTGACCCCATGGATGATAGCCCATCAGGCTCCATGGGATTTGCCAGGCAAGAATACTGGAGTGGGTTGCCATTCCCTTCTTCAGGGAATCTTCCCAACCCAGGGATCAAAGCCAGTTCTTCTGCATTACAAGCAGATTCTTTACTGCTGAGCCACCAGAGATCAGTTACTCAGAAAAGGAAAACATTTTTTGAGGTCTTCAAGTAGCTTAAGGATTACTGTAGAGGTGCCACAGTAGCTATTCTCTATTTCTCCTGAAGATAGGATCAATTAAAGTAACATTAGGCTTCAGAACATTGGACTGGAAGAACATTTACTAGCACACTATGACTTTCAGGAATTGTAAGATGTTAAAGGAAAACATAGATGCTTAGAAAACAGTGCTTCCCATATACAGAAAGAGAAGAAAAGTACAGACCATTGTCTTTCTGGGGTGCTTATATTCAGTTTATACTTAAGGGAATGGGCTTGCTGTATTTTTGAGACAATGATAACATTTTAAACCGTGTATCCTAATGTAGAGACATATCATTGTAACATCATTAATATCTACATTTTTCCTGTTTCCTTACTTGAGTCATTCCCAGTATCCAGAATGGATCCATATCACCATCAGTACAAAATGGTGGCCATTTGGCTAGTCTACCATTTTCACTTACAAGTTTTTATATATATTGTCTTTACATGTGGTTATATGCAGAGTACATCATGAGAAATGCTGGTCTGGAAGAAGCACAAACTGGAATGAAGATTTCCAAGAGAAATATTTCAGATATGCAGATGACAACACCTTTATGGCAGAAAGTGAAGAGGAACTAAAAAGCCTCTTGATGAAAGTGAAAAGTTGGCTTAAAGCTCAACATTCAGAAAATGAAGATCATGGCATCTGGTCCCACCACTTCATGGCAGATAGATGGAGAAACAGTGGAAACAGTGTCAGACTTTATCTTTGGGGCTCCAAAATCACTGCTGATGGTGATTGCAGCCATGAAATTAAAAGACACTTACTCCTTGGAAGATAAGTTATGACCAACCTAGATAGCATATTCAAAAGCAGAGACATTACATTGCCAACGAAGGTCCGTCTAGTCAAGGCTATGGTTTTTTCCTGTGGTCATGAATGGATGTGAGAGTTGGACTGTGAAGAAGGCTGAGTGCCAAAGAATTGCTGCTTTTCAACTGTGGTGTTGGAGAAGACTCTTGAGAGTCCCTTGGACTGTAAGGAGATCCAATCAGTCCATCTTAAAGTAAATCAGTCCTGGGTATTCATTGGAAGGACTGATGGTGAAGCTGAAACTCCAATATTTTTGCCACCTCATGCAAAGAGTTGACTCATTGGAAAAGACCCTGATGCTGGGAGGGATTGAGGGCAGGAGGAGAAGGGGATGACAGAGGATGAGATGGCTGGATGGCATCATCGACTCAATGGACATGGGTTTGAGTGAACTCCAAGAGTTGGTGATGGACAGGGAGGCCTGGTGTGCTATGTTTCATGGGGTTGAAAAGACTCAGACATGATTGAGTGACTGAACTGAACTGAAAGTGTCTTATTTAAGAAAAAAATATCATTGACAATAGCAGAGTAATTACACAGTCATTGCTTCAATCTGGCTATATAAATTATTGTGATTTAACCTACACTAGTAAAAAATAAATGATACTATTTTTGGTTCTTTACTGTTGATCTAATAAAATGTAATGAATTAAGAAATTTCCTGAGTGAAACAGACTCATAAAAATAACAATTTACTAATAGTGCTATAATGCTCAATGTGAATGAATAAAGAAAAATAAGCATTATAACAAAAATATATCTTTAAGAACATGTCTTTCCCATTTCTTTCATCCCCTGTCTTCTAGTGTGAATGTATGTGTTGATGGGGTCCATGATATCATTATCAGGAACTATAATCTCAAAATGATAGCTTGTTTGTATGAAACTTTTAATAAAAATTCCAGGAACTCAAAAGTTTCTGGGTAGCTTATATGAATTTAAGGAGAAAGACATATTCCATATTCCAGGGATGCTTATGTGCCAAGAACTAACTCTTATTGATGACGCAACATTCAGAAAAAGGAAATCTGCCCTCTCTCCCTTTTGTTGTATTCTAGAAGGGTCACTCCAACTTTCTGTTAGTGGTTGGCTGATTTCTAGACTAAAGTCTCCCTCTATCTCCCCACCTCCCTCCTCCTTAACCTCCATCCCTGTCCATTTCCCACATGTACCCACAAACAATCATTGCAGGCAGGAACACTTGGTCTGTTCCTTCTCATGCCAAAGGTAAAGAAATTATTTAAATTTTATACTTCTATATGACTTTTACTCCAAAATATAATTACATGAGTTTTTGTCAGTACCATTTAAGAACCTAACTGAACTACTACATTCCTTGATAATACATTTCTCCTTTTTTTTTTTTTCTGTTTAAAAGTGATGCATGTTAATTGTGGAAAGAGAAAGCAGACACTACTGAAAATTCCCCTGCTTTGTAATAATTACTTTTAATATTTGGTAAATTTTTACTCTGTAAGCCACACATTCTGATGTACAAATAATCCTACTCTTTCTGTTTTATTTATCTGTAACTATTCTTCATTCATGATTTTGAGTCCCCATTTCACCAGACTGGCAGACAGACAAATTTGACTTCAAACCTCCAGCATTAGGGTTCTGTCGTGGTAACTGGGTCACACACAGCATCAAGACAGCAAGGATCCCACTGGCTATTGATTATACAGGATGCTACTTAAGAGTGATCATGGCTGACTGTTAGTGTCATCATTGAAAAAGTCAGGAAGAGTGAGAATCATATAAAAGGACACACTCACACCTAAAACCATTTATCTGAATGAAAGACTAAGACATAAACATCTGTAATATCTTGACATGGGACCAAGAGTATACTTATGACTATCTTTCCTTGAAGGCATTTTCATATACTCTGTTCTGTATGGTCTACAGTTTCAAGTATTGGTTTCTTAAAGATAATATGAAAACTTAGAGATTTCTGTAATCTGAGTGAGGATTATTTTAAAATTTTACATTATCCCACATTTTAAATATATTGTATCACAAGTGTATAATTAAATTCAATCTGTTTTTAGAGATGGTTATTTAATTTTTCCTAGTCATCAGCTTTATTTTTTCAGAATAATGCTTCCCTTTCACACTTCAATTCCATAAGTTTATATAAAATTTAATTAAATTAATTACAAGTATAAATTCAAATGGCATAAAGAGATCTTTGAACACTTACATAACTCATGATTAGTAAGCAGAGAGGTTAATGGGTGAGAACAGAAGTAGGAAGCTGACAATCTCAAGCATTCTTGATATGGTGCAATCCTGTGACTAATTTTATAGGGGAATAATGGTATTGAGTTAATCCAGTGATTTCGTTAAACAAAAGCTAAGAAAATTCTGTCTACTTTCCATTAATTGAGCCACAGTTTTAATAGAATTCTTTTAATTTTTTTCCATCAAATAACACATTATATAAATAAGCTACAAGTTGAAATAGTCTTCAGAAATATAATTTCTAAACAGCTACCTCTAACACAATTTAATCATTCCACTACTGGTTGAAATTAGAATATTTCAAATAATGGTTTTACATTTCTTGTTAGAAAGATTTTGAAGTGAGGAAGTGAAGTCGCTCAGGTGTGTCCGACTCTTTGCAACCCCATGGACGGAGGAGCCAGTCCATGGGGTTTTCCAGGCAAGAGTGCTGGAGTGGATTGCCATTTCCTTCTCCAGAGGATCTTCCCAACCCAGGAATTGAACCCATGTCTCCTGCATTGCAGGCAGACGCTTTACCGTCTGAGCCACCAGGGAAGCCCTGGAGGCCCTAGTGAGACTTTAGAAGTGTAATTATTGAAGCAGGTGAAATACATATTTTAAAATATTCTTAATATATATTTCCAAATTACTCTTGAGAAAAAACTTTTCAGTCAGTTCAGTTCAGTCTCTCAGTCGTGTTCGACTCTTTGCAACCCCATGAATTGCAGCACGCCAGGCCTCCCTGTCTATCACCAAACTCACGTCCATCGAGTCAGTGATGCCATCCAGCCATCTCATCCTCTGTCATCCCCTTCTCCTCCTGCCCCCCAAATCCCTCCCAGCATCAGAGTCTTTTCCAATGAGTCAACTCTTCCCATGAGGTGGCTAAAGTATTGGAGTTTCAGTTTTAGCATCAGTTCAGTTCAGTCGCTCAGTCTGGTCCGACTCCGCGACCCCATGAATTGCAGCACGCCAGGTCTCCCTGTCCATCACCATCTCCTGGGGTTCACTCAGACTCACGTTCATCGAGCCAGTGATGCCATCCAGCCATCTCATCCTCTGTCGTCCCCTTCGCCTCCTGCCCCCAATCCCTCCCAGCATCAGAGTCTTTTCCAATGAGTCTAACTCTTCGCATCAGGTGGCCAGAGTACTGGAGTTTCAGCTTTAGCATCATTCCTTCCAAAGAAATCCCAGGGCTTATCTCCTTCAGAATGGACTGGTTGGATCTCCTTGCAGTCCAAGGGGCTCTCAAGAGTCTTCTCCAACACCACAGTTCAAAAGCATCAATTCTTCAGTGCTCAGCCTTCTTCACAGTCCAACTCTCACATCCACACATGACCACAGGAAAAACCATAGCCTTGACTAGACGGACCTTTGTTGGCAAAGTAATGTCTCTGCTTTTGAATATGCTATCTAGGTTGGTCATAACTTTTCTTCCAAGGACTAAGCGTCTTTTAATTTCATGGCTGCAGTCACCATAACTCCTTCCAAAACTCCCAGGACTGATCTCCTTTAAGATGGACTGGTTGGATCTCCTTGCAGTCCAAGGGACTCTCAAGAGTCTTCTCCAATACCGTAGTTCAAAAGCATCAATTCTTCGGCACTCAGCTTTCTTCACAATCCAACTCTCACATCCATACATGACCACTGGAAAAACCATAGCCTTGACTAGACAGACCTTTCTTGGCAATGAAATGTCTCTGCTTTTGAATATGCTATCTAGGTTGGTCATAACGTTCCTTCCAAGGAGTAAGTGTCTTTTAATTTCATGGCTGCAGAGACCATCTGCAGTGATTTTGGAGCCCCCAAAATAAAGTCTGACACTGTTTCCACTGTTTCCCCATCTATTTCCCATGAAGTGATGAGACTGGATGCCATGATCTTCGTTTTCTGAATGTTGAGCTTTAAGCCAGTTTTTTCACTCTCCTCTTTCTCTTTCATCAAGAGGCTTTTTAGTTCCTCTTCACTTTCTGCCATAAGGGTGGTGTCATCTGCATATGTGAGGTTATTGATATTTCTTTTACACACCTACTATTAGAGGCAAAGGGCCTTTTTCTGGAACATTTCCCCAGACATTGTGTCTATTTTTAATAATTTGATAAACAAAGTCTTCTATTTCCCCTTAACTCTAATTTTAATTATTTGAAATTATTTTAATAATTGAAACACTGATGCATTCTGATCAATACTTATTGTTTCACATTTTTCTACTGAAGTTTATTAATTTTCATATTGATTTGTATATGCACTTTTCATATATGGAAGACTGAAGTCTTTATTATATTTTAAGAAATATTTTTCAGAAATTTTTATGTTTTTAAAAGTTCACTTGTTGTTATTAATGTTCAGAAATATGTTATTTTATATATATTAATTTATCAGTCTTCTTTGTGGTATATTTTTAAAAAATCTAAATGGATGTTCAGCCTTTTGAAATCAAATAGATACCCATGTTTTCTTCTACTTTAATTATTAAATGATTATAATTTTAAGCTAACTTACTAAAATAGCAAGTTAAATATATTACATATTTTTTATTAATTACACACATATATAAAAATCAGTGTTTGCTAATATATGCCTTCTCTTGTTGTCGTTCAGTCACTAAGTCATGTCCAACTCTTTGCAACCCCGTGGACTGTAGCATACAAGGCTTCCCTGTCCTCCACTATCTCCCAGAGTTGGCTCAATTTCATGTCTAATGAGTTGGTGATGCAATCTAACCCTCTCACCCCCTGCCATCTTCTTCTCCTTTTGCCTTCAGTCTTTAAATGCCTTCTATACTGAGTACTTAATAATCTGCCTATTTCTTTTTTACAATCAATGACAAATTAATCTCACTTCATGCCAATGTATCTTATTTCTGTTAATACCTTATATACAGATAAACATTTCTGGGCAAAGCTGGATAATTAAGACAAAACAATCACTATTATAATTTTAATTTTTGTAGGTCTTTAACTTTTCAACACTGTTTTATCGATTTCTGAATACAAGTTTTGTCCTACTTCTCTTAAATATATATCTAATTATTTTACTTTTTGACACTATTGTAAATATTATTTTAATTTAATTTCCATAAAGTAATTTTCTGTACATAGAAAGACAATTGATTTTTTTGTACTTTATTCTTGTATCTCAAGCCCTGCTCAACTCATTTATTAATTCTGATAGCTTTTCAGTGGTTTTATTAGAATTTCATGTATATTAGTTCATTTGTTTTCAAATATATCTAGTTTTACTTCTTCCTTTATAGTCTGGATGATTTTTTTTTTTTTTTGGCTTAAATGTCCATTCTAAAACCTCCAGTTCAATATCAAATAAAACCAGCGAGGTACACACTCTTATGTTTTTCCTGATCTTTAGAAGAAGCATTTAACTTACGATATGATGAGACCTGTAGGATTTTCACAGATGTTGTTTATCACGTTGAGTAAGTTCCTTCTAATTTGACTGCCTTTTATCACCTTGTTGGATATTGTCAAATGCTTTTTCTTCATCTGTTGTGATGATAATATGAATTTTGTACATTATTCTATTAATATGATGTATTACACCAATCGATTTTCAGATGTTAAACAAGTCTGAAATCCTAGCGTAAAACCCATTTGATATTGTTATGCTAACTAATCTTATACATTGCTGAATTCAACTTGCTAATATATTAAAAATGATTTTTGCATGTAAAAATTTTTGGTCTGTGGTTTTCTTTTCTTTCCTTTCTTTTTTCTTTTTCTTTCTTTCTTTTTTTTTTTTTTTGGTAGTTTTGGCTTTGGGATAATACTGCTGCTGCTGCTGCTAAGTAACTTCAGTCGTGTCCGACTCTGTGTGACCCCATAGATGGCAGCCCACCAGGCTCCCCCATCCCTGGGATTCCCAAGGCAGGAACACTGGAGTGGGTTGCCATTTCCTTCTCCAATGCATGAAGGTGAAAAGTGAAAGTGAAGTCGCTCACTCATGCCCGACTCTTAGCAACCCCATGGACTGCAGCCTACCAGACTCCACCATTCATGGGATTCTCCAGGCTAGAGTACTGGAGTGGGTTAATACTAGCCTCATAAAATAAGTTGAGAAGTGTTTCTTCTAGAAGTTTTTAAGTCTCTATCTGATATTAGTAGAGCCCATCTAGCTCATTTACAGCTGTTTTCATGGTATAACTTTTCCTAGCCTTTTACTTTCAAACAACTTGTATATTTGACTCTAAAATGTTTCTCCTATGGACAGGATATAGTTGGGTCCATTTTTTTTTAATCTAATATATCAAAATCTGTCTTTTGAATGGATGACTTAAATCATCAAATTTAATGTTATTATTTATGTGATCGAAAGCTGCATTCTTGTCTTTGGTTTTTGATGTGTCCTAGGAGATTTTCTCCCTCCTCTTTCCCAAGTGTAAAGATTTGTAATGTGACATTTTAGTTTTTGTAATGATTTTTTAAGTTATATTTTTGAGTCATTTTCTTAGTGAATTCTCTTCAGTTTACAGTGTGCATACTAAATTATCCCGTCTAGTTTATATTGACATGTACAATAAAATATAGAAATTTTATTACTATATAGCTCCACTCCCTCCCAACTTTTGGTGCTATTAATGCTATTCTTATGTCTATATGTAACAAGCTCAGCAGTACATACTCTTTTAAGGAAGCTGAAAGGAAATGAGAGCAAATGTATATTTATAGTTTGCTGTACTAAGCTTTTTATTTACCCTCTCTGGTTCTCTTCGATCCTCCCTGTGAACTTAAGTTACTATGTGTTGCTATTTCTTTACTGGAATACAGTTTTGTCCCCACCTACTTGTTTGTGCTGTTATTGTCAAATATATTCCATTTCTGTAATGCTAAACAATACAATCACATTCATAATGTTTTATGCAGTTGCTTTCTAAATCAGTCAAGTGGAGAAAAGATTAAAACATTATGCAATTACACCATCATTGTATATTACCTACATAATTACCTTTATGTTGCTCTCTCTTTTTCCTTTCATGTGGCTTCAAATTACTGTCAGATGTCACTTGCTTCATGCTTGAGTAACTTTCTTTAGTACTTCTTATAAATTAGTTCTGCTAATAACAACTTCCCTGTTTGTGTTTATCTGGGAATTGTTATTTCTCCTTCATTTTTGAAAATTAGCTTTGCTGTCTATAAAACTCTTGGTTTTTAACTTTCAGCACTTAGAATATGTCATCCTTTCCTATGGTTGCCACTGTTTCTGTTAAGAATTTCACTTTTAAAATTACTGGTGTTCCCTTGTACATGATGAGTCATTTTCTCTTGTTGCTTTCAAGATTTTTTTGAGTATGGCTTCAGCATTTTGGCTGGAGAAGGCAATGGCACCCCACTCTAGTATTCTTGCCTGGAGAATCCCATGAACGGAGGAGCCTGGTGGGCTACAGTCCACGGGGTCGCAAAGAGTTGGACACGACTGAGCAACTTCACTTCACTTCAGCATTTTGGCTATGGTGTGTCTGTGTGCAAAAGTTTTTATGTTAATCATACTTGGAATTTTTTGAGTGTTTTGGCACATAGATTGTTTTCCATCAAATTTGAAAAGATTTTAGCCATTATGCCTTCAATTATTTTTCTGAGCCTTTGTCTTTCTCCTCTCTTTCTGATACTCATATTATGTGCGTGTTGATACATTTAATGAAGTCCCACATTCCTCTGAAGCTCTGTCTTATTTTACTTATTCTTTATTACTCTGTGTTCTTCTGATGCACGACTTCTATTGCTCTATCCTCAAGTTTGATGATTTTTTTTTTTTTTTTTGGTGACAGTTCAAATCTGTTTCTAGGAACTTACATTGTGTTTTTCTTTTTGCTATTGTATTTTTTCCACTTCTGATTTTACCTTTACATATGTGCCAAGTCACTTCAGTTATGTCTGACTCTTTGGGACCCTATGGACTGTAGTCCATCGGTCTCATCTGCCCACGGGATTCTCCAGTCAAGAACACTGGAATGGGTTGCCATGCCCTCCTCCACGGGATCTTCCCCACCCAGGGATTGAACTTTTGGTCTTTTTAATAATTTCTATATCTTTCTCGATATTTTTCATTTAAAGAAATATTGTCACTGTACTTTTCTTTAGTTCTGTAAGCATGATTTCCTTTAGCTTTTGAATATATCTATAACTGCTACTTTGGTGTCTTTGTCTGCTAAGTCCAATATCTGGGCCTCTCAAAAGCAATATACATTGCCTGCTTTCTTTTCCTATGTATGGGTCAAGATTTCCTGTTTCTTTTCATATCTCGTATTTGTTTTCTGAATACTGAACACTTTCGATAATATATTGTAGTGACCAGGTACTGTTGCCCTCAGGAATTGTTTTCTTGTTTGTGTGCGTCTTTGTTTGTGACTTGGCTGAGCTGATGTTACAAAGTTTATTTCCCCTGCAGTGGGCTATTTCACAATGCTCCTAATCAGACCCTTTTACTTATTTTTTTCTTTAGGCTTGTTTCATAGGGATTGCCCTTGGGCCATCACAAGCTACTTATTGGCCAAAGGTTAGGCTTAAATCCCCTTAGGCAATTAGTTTTTTACCTTTCACCATTGGACCTGAAAATTGACATCATAGTTCAGAGAGTCTATTTTCCTATTCCACACACTCTGCCCCCACCCTCTTGCCTCCCTGCCACATGGTGCTTTTTCATCCAGAGAAAAGGTGTGTGGAGGCTCCCTGTCTGAGTTCTCCTGGAAGGACACAGTCTTGTACATATACAGTTTTCCAGACTGCTAGGGATGAGTGTAATTTTATTTTTCAAGCTGGTTTTCTGAGAGTGCCTTCTGGGCCGGAATACTTTATTATTAAATAGTGTTTTTCAGAGGTTGTATTTAATGCCAATATGGCTTCACCCCTGTATTGATAGTTCCATGTGTCCCTTGCAGCCTGCTATCTCATCTGCCTGATCTCGCTGTGAATACTCCTGAATGACTGCCTGAGTGTATACACGCGCAGTCTTCTGAGTCATGTCCTGCATTTTGCAACTCCATGGACTTCTCTGTCCATGGGATTATCCCAGCAAGAAATACTGGAGTGGGTTGCCAGGTCCTCAATGGGTGCCATCAGCCAAACGAGCACACCTTTTGCCTACCAGAGCTGTCTATGATCGGAGAAGGGCTCTTCTTTGCTATCTCTAGAACACTTCTGGCTGAGCTGATGTTTTGCTTGTATCAGAGGTAGTGACTACTCTCAGTTTTCCACCAAGATACCATTTTTTTTCTTTTTTTTTTTCTTTTTTTGAGGATACTCTTAAGCATGAAGTTCTCTACTCTCTATTTCAATTGAAGTTAGTACGTTCCAGTAAAGCTGTGAAGATCTCTGTTCTTATGATCTCTCTCTTATATCCTGCAGCACTATACCAGATCTTGGGTCTGTGACCTCTTTTCCCTAAGATGACATGTGTGACACTGTTGTGAGTGGCAATCTTTAATCTTCTCTTGTTGCTCCTTCTGACGTGGAACTTCCATCCTATGGGTGAGCTGGGCAAAGGCTGAGTAGAGAGAGAGCTCTGTTTTCAGCTGTAGCTGCCCAGGACAGAACTTCTGCAACACAAGGCTGTAAGGGTATGGGATGCGATGAGAAATGCCAGCAACTTGCCCGTACTGGGGTGAAAGAAGAGAGTCACACTGGGAGTGGTTGGGGAAGGGAGTCCCATCTTCTAGACTGCACATGGCCAGGGCAGAATTTCTGTAACACAGGGCTGATGTGTGTAATTAGCAAGTCATGATTCACATCCACTGTTCTACTGACATTTAGTAGATTTTCTTCTATGCGTATTTCTTCATTTGTTGTATGACCTTATGGAAATTTCCAGAAACTTTGAAAAATAGCTTTCTAATTTCACCACTTCATTTATTGTTTTCCTGGGGAGGGCATCTGCTGTATTCTTTACTCCCCTCAGTTTGGAGGTCAGATGCCATTTGATTTTCTTATTGTATTTCTGGTGAGACATCTGATTTTTTTGTTAAGATTTCCAGAGATTGGAAATTTGTTTTGTTTTACTTCATTGAGAATAGTTATAATGGCTGCTTTAAAATTCTTTCCTGTTAGTTGCAACATTTGGTCCATCTTGGACTCAGACAATTGCTTTTCTCATTTGAATATGTTCCATTTTCTTGGTTCCTCATGTATCAATTTTGTATTGTATCTTGAACATTATCAATGCTGCCTAGGTTCTGAATTCTGTTGGTTTAATCCAGTGAATATTATTTCCATGCTTTTAGGAGGTAAGTTTCAGGGCTGAATTTGAACTGCAAACTATATTTCTTATGTTGGAGATTCAGTCTCAGTTCAGATCTTCTGAATGTCCCTGGATTTTTTAGCGTCTGTTTCTCACATGCAAAGAGGTATTCCTTTACTGTACTCAGTCTGGACTAGAAGTGACAGAGGCGAGAATTTACTTATATGGCTTCCTACTCTCTCTTTTCCAAGCAATTATGAACCCTTGACCCAAAGCTGTCTCCTTCTGTTTCCTCTCAAACACTTTCTAGCTCATTTTTCATTATGTTCAAATTTTATATAGTAGATATTTTATGCAGGCAATCTTTTCCAGTAGTATCTTATTCTGTCACACCCAGTATGTGAAATATTTAGAAGAATTTTAACCAAAATTCAGTCTTGTTTATAGATATAGTGGCGTCATAGATCCAGTGCTTGAGAGTAACATAGTCACTCCCACTTTTTTTTTAATGTCTTAGGTATTATATTTTCTTTGTTATTCTTTTACTTTTAAGTTGAAGTGAAAGTGTTAGTTGCTCAGTTGTCCGACTCTTTGCAACCCCATAGACTGAGTCTGCCGGGCTGCTCTGTCCATGGAATTCTCCAGACAAGAATACCGGAATGGGTAGTATTCCCTTCTCCAGGGGATCTTTCTGACCCAGGGATTGAACCCAGGTCTTCTGCACTGCAGGTAGATTCTTTACCATCTGAGCCACCAGGGAAGTCTTCAAGTTATGTCTTTACAGTTAAAGTTTCTTTTTTTTTTTTGTAGACATTATATAATTGAGCCTTGCTTTTTAAAATCCAATATAATTGACTCTGTAGTGCTTAACAGTTTGCATTAAGGCAATTATCAATAAAGTTCAGTTTAAATCTTGCTATTTATTTTCAGTGCATCCAATAAGATGCTTGTTTCTTTTCCCTTCTTCGTCTTCATTTGTATTAATTTATTTTATGATATCACTTTTATCTCCATTTTATTAGTTGTACTCCTTTATTTATTCTTCAAGAATAGTATAAGAAGCTTAAAATTCAATAATTCCATTTCTCCACTCCCAAGCCATACTAGTATTTTTATACCTCATGTTCTTTCCTATTTACAAAGCCACAATACATGTTATTATTTTGCTTTGAACACTTCTCATTAATAGGAAGAATGTCTTATTTTGATATTTTTCCACATTTTATTTTTCCCACACATATTTACCATTTCTTGCATTCCTCCTACATTTGTGTAGAGCCATATTTCCAACTATTATAACTCTCAGTTATGACCTCCTTTAAAGTTCCTTGTGGTGTTGGCCTACTAGTAATGAATTATCTCAGATTTTCCATAGCTAAACTTGTGCCTTTACTTTATAATGACAATCTTTTCTAGGTACAGTGTTCTAGCTCTTCTCCCTCTTTGTCCTCTTCTTCTTCCAATGATTTGAAGATATTTCACCATTGTGTATTGAATTTTGGTTTTCTGTCATGAAAGATGCTATTTTTATGTTTATTCTTCTATATCTAACTCCCCCTCCCCCCTGCCTCCCTGCCTGCTTTTAAGGTTTTCCTTTCTATTCACTGCTTTTCAGCAATTTTTTAATGGTGTGATTTGATGTCATTTTCCTCATGTTTTTCTTAGAATTTGTTTAGCTTCTTGAATTTGTGGATGTGCAGCTTTCAACAAGCTTAGAATTCTGGACACCATTTCTTCAAGTCCCCCATCTCCATCTGAGACTCAATTTACATATTTGTTTAATATCTTAATGTCAGCAGCTCATTGACACCATATTGATTTTTTTTCAGCCTTTTTCTTTTTACATTTATTTTGAATAGTTTCTATTGCCAAATCTTTCAGTTAATTTTTCTTTACACGGTGTCAAATCTGTTGCTAATGTCATTCAGTTTTGTTTTTTTTTCAAAATTGCAGTTTTTATCTTTAGAAATTAGAGATGGGTCTTTTATATATCATCTTCTTCTCTCCTTATCATGCTTATGTTTTCTTATATATTCTTGTTTAATGCCTTGTCTACGATTTCTAGCATCTTCATCATTTCTGGGCCAGTTTCTATGGACTCTTTTGTCTTTTGCTACTAGTCCTATTTTCCTCAGCTCTGGTATTTTGCAGCACAGATTCTAGCCAACTTTGCCTCCCAGCATTTTGAACTCTTCAGCTAAGCAAGACGGCTGGTCTGTTCAGTTCCCCCTTACTGCTCCATGTTATGGAAACTTTCTCTAGACAGTGAATTGGGATATTCATAAGACTCACTTGATTTGTTTCCTTTTTTCTTCAGAGATGCCTTTCCTATTCTATTCACTGTCCAATGTCTGAAAAATGTAGCTTTACTTATTTTGTCTAGTTTTGTATTTGGTTAAGGTTAGAGAGTAAATAAAATTTCTTTTGCTCTTACATGGGCAGAAGTTGAAGACTGAGTTTTGGCAGTCTTAATTAACTTTAGTTTTTCGTTTTTTTTCCCCTCCCACATTTTTGTTTGCTTCTGTTTAAGAAAAACCACATCTTGAACTTGAAAATTTCTAATTTTTCATCTTTACTCATTATTCAGTTTCTTTTTTCAAACCTGATTATTTTTCTTTAGTGCTACTTTCCTACTGGCTTCGTATGTGAAATTATTTAATCTATTTTGTTTTTAAATAATATCTTTTAGCACTTGGAACTTCTTTGTGTTCAAGTTTTAGCTTCATTTGACAACTTTACACATCTAAATATTTTATTTTATAAATTGTTCTGTTTTTGTGTTAGTAATTTCTTACTTCACTTATTAGTAATTTCTTATTTGGCATTGATAATGTTTTAAAATGGCCAAGTGGATAAGTTTTGCTAATTTTTAAATTTATAATTTTAAAATTTTTCCTCTCCAATTTCAAAATTTAATAATTTATTAAAGTATACTTTGTTAGTTTTTCTTCTCTGAGAGGTTAATTAAGTATATAGGTTCTATTTACATACATATAGCTATAGACATATAGATATATATTAGTATCTGGTGGGGCATATATTTAACCAGTGGAAAATGGAAAAGAAAGTTCAAAGTTACATTCCATATGGTTTGTCAGATGATCTCTTGCATTTAGTAAGCAGTGATCCCTAATTTTGGCTGCTATACTAATGCAGTATTGGCTCTCCTTCATTCTTTTAATTGCTCCCATCTTCTTCCTAGTTGCTCTTCGGGATCAAATTCTCCCTAGAAGTACACACATTTAAGCTTTGTCTCAGATTCTGCTTTCTGGGTACTCAAGCCAACTGATAGATAAATTAGCATTTAAAACCTCCCATGGTTTTCAGTGTACTTAGAATGATATCTAAGCTACTTTCTTTGATTTACAAAGCCGTACATGTTCTGATTTCATATCTAATCATATTTTAACACAATCTCTTTGTCCACTAAGATTCAGCCATCATGCTTATTTGCTTAGTCATGTCTGACTCTTTGTGACTCCATGGACTGTAGCCGTACTAACCTTCTTACCATCCTCTGAACACAATGAGCTTGTTTCTACCATATGGGTTTTGGCACTAATATTTTTTCTCAGAATTCCCCACTTCTCTCTGAAAGGCTGGCTCCTTGCCATTTGTGTTTCAGTTTCATGTGATTTTCTTGGAAAGAACTCCCTTGACCACCCAATCCTTAAAGTTGTTACCATTTACTTTCTATTACACAATTTAATTCTTCTAACATTTACCAATATCAGCTCTTTTGGATTTTTGTCTGAATTCCTTATGCCATATGTGATTAAATATTAGATTAATCTTAAAATTCTTAAGATTAGAGACCCAAACTCTATAGTTCACTGTTTGCACAATGTCTGGCAGAGTAAGCACTTAATAAACATTTACTTAATGAGTGAATGAATAAAATCACCATCTGAAACTTAATCTATGTAGTTTACAAAATATTGCTATGGCGTAAATGAGCTCTTTAAAGGTATTTTCCAGTATTGCTATCATTTCTTATGATATCCAACTTCCTTTGCATTTCCCTCCACAATGTTTTCTTTCTCATCCTCAACTCTGCTTGTGGGTTTGGTTCTTATTTCATAATGGGTCTAATGATTATTGTTTGGTTAGCGAGGTTTCCCTCATGGCTCAGATGGTAAAGAGTCTGCCTGCATTGCAGAAGACCTGGGTTCAATCCATGGGTTGGGAAGATCCCCTGGAGGAAGGCATGGCAAACCACTCTGGTATTCTTGCCTGGAGAATCCCCATGGACAAAAGACCCTACTGGGCTACTGTTCATGGGGTCGCACAGAGTCAGACATGACAAGCAACTAAGCAGCTGCAGCAGCAAGTCTTGCCATTGGAGAGTTAATACCAATGGTACAGAGTTTGTCTTTAATCCCAAGGACATGAGATGCCATTTCTGACTTTCTATCAAACCGTTTCATAAAATTATCTTCAGTTCAGTTCAGTTCAGTCACTCAGTCGTGTCCAACTCTTTCTGACCCCTTGAATCGCAGCATGCCAGGCCTCCCTGTCCATCACCAACTCCCAGAGTTCACCCAAACTCTGTGCATCGAGTCGGTGATGCCATCCAGCCATCTCATCCTCTGTCGTCCCCTTCTCCTTCTGCCCCCAGTCCCTCCCAGCATCAGAGTCTTTTCCAGTGAGTCAACTCTTCGCATGAGGTGGCCAAAGTATTGGAGTTTCAGCTTCAGCATCAGTCCTTCCAGTGAACACCCAGGACTGGTCTCCTTTAGGATGGACTGGTTGGATCTTCTTACAGTCCAAGGGACTCACAAGAATCTTCTCTAACACCACAGTTCAAAAGCATCAATTCTTTGGCACTCAGCTTTCTTCATAGTCCAACTCTCATATCCATACATGACTACAGGAAAAACCATAGCCTCGACTAGATGGACCTTTGTTGGCAATGTAATGTCTCTGCTTTTCAATATGCTATCTAGGTTGGTCAATGGCACCCACTCCAGTACTCTTGCCTGGAAAATCCCATGGATGGAGGAGCCTGGTAGGCTGTAGTCCATGGGGTCGTGAAGAGTCGGACAAGACTGAGCGACTTCACTTTCACTTTTCACTTTCATGCATTGGAGAAGGAAGTGACAACCCACTCCAGTGTTCTTGCCGTGAGAATCCCAGGGACGGGGGAGCCTGGTGGGCTGAGGTCTATGGAGTCGCACAGAGTCAGACACGACTGAAGCGACCTAGCAGCAGTAGCAGCAGCAGGTTGGTCATAACTTTCCTTCCAAGGAGTAAGCATCTTTTAATTTTATGGCTGCAATCAACATCTGCTGTGGATCTGGATCAATTACTCTTAGATTCTCTCTGTATCTGTATGGCATGCTATCCTTCAAACTCTTTTCCTCTTTACTCCCCTAAACTGTTACTTTCTGTTTATTCATCCTCAATTGAGCAGTGCATGTGTGCCCAGTCCTCAGCTGTGTCTGACTCTTTGAGACCCCATAGACTGTAGCCCACCAGGCTACTCTGTCCATAAGATTTCCCAGGCAAAAATACTGAAGTGGGATGCCATTTTCTTCTTCAGAGGATCTTCCCAACCCAGGGATCAAACCCATGTTTCCTGTGTTTCCAGCACTGGCAGACAGATTCTTTACCACTTAAGTGACCTATCAAAATTCAGTGTTTATCATGAGACACTGAACTGATATATTACCTTTTTCCCCAAGTCTATCAATTCAAGTACTCTCCCATCCTCAGATCTAGACATAGTCAGTACACTCAAGTGCATGACTTCCATCACAACTTCTACTATCTGCAATATATTCAGTTAGTGGGGTTATAGTGACCTGACATGAACCCTTACACTCTTGTTGCCCAACACTCTGGACAGATGGAGCACATATTATAATCCTTAGTATGTATTATGTTTTCAAGGCCCATTCTAGCCCTATGTTTGTTTTTTTCCTTCCTGGCATTTTATTGCAGATTCTATAGCTGCCAGGATAGTCTACCAGAATTCTAGTTGCCAATGGCAACCCACTCCAGTACTCTGGCCTGGCAAACCCCATGGACAGAGGAGCCTGGTAGGCTGCAGTCCATAGGGTCGCTAAGTCAGACATGACTGAGTGACTTCACTTTCACTTTTCACTTTCATGCATTGGAGAAGGAAATGGCAACCCACTCCAGTGTTCTTGCCTGGAGAAACCCAGGGACGAGGGAGCCTGGTGGGCTGCCGTCTATGGGGTTGCACAGAGTCGGACACAACTGAAGTGACTTGCTGACTTAGCAGTAAAAACAAAACAAAATCAAACCACCTTTTTAATTGCTCTGGTTGGCATTGACCTGTGTTTCTAAACCAGGAAATAGAGTCTGAGAGAGATGAAAGGTGTTCCTGACAACTTTCAAGAAAACAGTATTGCTTCTTTTCTAAATTATACCAAGAAAGCATTATCAGTTGTTTGTTTCAGTAAAACTTCATCAACTTTAATGCTACTGGACATTTTATCAAGACTCTGGCAACAAGATGATGATCAGCTACAGTTTTTAGGATTGATATGAATTTTCTAATTTTCTTGTATCTTCTTAAATATCTTAGTAGGCTGCATCTAGGCCATTAGCTAGAAGATTCCATTAAATTATAACTTCCATCTGTCAATTTTCAATCAGTGTTGGAGGTTTAATTTTATTTTTTTCTATATTTGTTTTCATCCTATTATTCCATTCAAGGATTAAAAGTGTGGTAACACATGAAGAAACTAGAGATGGGAGAGAGCCAGAAAACTTGTACTTTTTGAGTTCATAACATGTGCCAAGCATAGTGTTATATGATTTAGTTTAATTCTCCTTCAACCATTGGAATTAGGTAAAGTATCTTGAGAGTCCCTTGGACTGCAAGGAGATCCAACCAGTCCATTCTGAAGGAGATCAGCCCTGGGATTTCTTTGGAAGGAATGATGCTAAAGCTGAAACTCCAGTTCTTTGGCCACCTCATGCGAAGAGTGGACTCATTGGAAAAGACTTTGATGCTGGGAGGGGTTAGGGGCAGGAGGAGAAGGGGATGACAGAGGATGAGATGGCTGGATGGCATCACTGACTTGATGGATGTGAGTCTGAGTGAACTCCAGGAGTTGGTGATTGACAGGGAGGCCTGGCGTGCTGCAATTCATGGTGTCGCAGAGTCAGACACGACTGAGTGACTGAACTGAACTGAACTGAACTGATCCTATTGCACTGAAAAAATGAAAGCTTAAAGACATTAGGTAATTTGTGCAAGGCTGCACAACTACGTATTTGTTCAAGTTTTATCTGGACGTACTATAAAAATTGGAATAACAAATTGTTAAACATCTCTTCATTCATAACCCACAGGTTTTACTTCCAGATTTTAAATGAATTGTCTAACAGAAAAACAAAATAAGAATTCCCTCTTTCTAATCCCTTTGCTTTTATTTGAAGATATTTCCCTCTTTATTTTGTGACAGAGACCCATACATAATATGTAACTAGATATGAAAGTACAACCTACCATACAAACTGAAAAAGGATGTTCATGATATATATGCAATACCTTGCTGTATGCTCAGATTATAAAACGTGTTCCTCTCTTTTTTTACCCTATTAATAAATTTCCTGTCCAGGGACAGGACATCTAAATTATTTTTTAAAAAAGGACCCCAGTATTCAAGAGAGTTGCCCAGTGTCTCAGTCTGTAAAGAATCCACCTGCAATGCAGAAGACTTGAGTTTCATTCCTGGGCCAGGAAGATCCCCTGGAGAAGGAAATAGCAGCCAACTCCAGTATGCTTACCTAGAAAATTCCATGGACAGAGGAGCCTGGCAGGCTACAGTCCATGGGTTTGCAAGAGTCGGACATGACTTAGTGACTAAACCACCACCATTTTTTACCTTATCAGCAAATTTCCTGTCCAGGGACTGGACATCTAATTTATCAATTAAAAAAAAGACCCCAGTACTCAAGCAGCATGCAAATTTAATAGGAGAGAATCACTGCCCCAACTCCATGATAAGGAAAAAACATTTATCTCTCAAGAGCGCCAGCTTCACTGAAGGTTTTTCTGGAAGAATTGATCATGGGAAACTTGGGAGGGAGGCAGATCTTGTGCTTCTAGTGTAATTGAAAGGCAGGAGGCAGGGGTGTGTATGTGGAAAGTTTCAGGAGAAGGGCTGGAGGCGATAGTGTAAGAACTCACTGTGAATCTACTATAGAGAGAATGTCACTTACAGGCTTGAGATTAGAACAGATAAGTGGAGTGAGTCCTGCTAATGGAGAGCTTTGAAGACAACAGTCAGGAGTTTATCTTTGATCCAGAGGGCAATGGATGCCATCCCGGAACTTAATGAATAGGCTCCTTTCCAGGCAGCGCAGTGGCCATGCAGGGCTGTTCTATGGCACGTTTACTCCTGGAATGCTGCAGCCAGTAAAAGGAGGAGAGACAAACAGGCAACTACTAAATTCAATGAGGGGAAAGCGGTCCATTTTCATGTCATTGATTTCTACAGTTTGTTCACCTGTTTGTTGAGGGTCGTTTCATTTACTTGCTATTCCTTTTTTTTCCCACTGCTCAGCACTTCTCCCAAGTATTGCTTGGTTATTGACTGAGTGTGACATTTTATGTGTGAGTTGGGTAACCGGGGGAGGAGGAGTGCATAATGAAGGACAGTAGGCTCTGTTTAGTTAGTTATTCTACTCGTGCATAAAAAATTCATTGACCAGAAAGGGTTAATGCCCCTCCAAATGGCTTAACTTAATCCCAGAGTGCAATTGGCTCATTTGGAGGATTTGGCCCATTGAGTGCATGTTAGGAGAGAAGCTGAAACACCTCTTCACTAAGTCTGGTGCGGTGAGGTTAAACCCAAGGGCATATAACAGGTCAGTAGCAGAGTCAAGAATAAAATCTCAGTCTTCTGAACCCCTTGAAAGTGCTCTCTTCACTTGACTAAGTTTCTTTCTCTTACAATATATGAGAAAAAAATTAAGAAAAGAGAAAAGTGAAGGCATCAAATAAAGATGTATGTATAGCAGAATTTTTCAGACATACAGAAGGGAAGAAATTTGGAAATAGATGAAACAGACTTCAACAGCAAGTTAAGCAAAAATTTTCTAAATGCTTAAAATGCAGCAGGGCATACATCTCTGTTTAGGGATTGTGCATGGAATGCTTTATGCCCTGAAGGGTGAAAGCAGTCATCTCTACTTTGATCAGCTAACAAAATATTAAAATTAGCATGGTTTCTGAATTACATACAGAGAGTATATCCTGAAAAGGCATACATATGGATACAGATGGTAAAAAGTAATAGCTGTTAAAGAACTAAACAAATAATTGTGCATATGGGTAGTATAATGGAGAGGTGAAAAATGCTTGGAGAATCAAAGGCCTGAATTTACATTTCTGCTCTGTCACTTTTAGTCAGTTCAGTTGCTCATTGATGTCTGACTCTTCACGATCCCATGGACTGCAACATGCCAGGCTTCCCTGTCCATCACCAACTCCTGGAGCTTACTCAGACTCATGACCATAGACTCAGTGATGCCACCCAACCATCTCATCCTCTGTTGTCCCCTTCTCCTTCCACCTTCAATCTTTCCCAGCATCAGGGTCTTTTCCAATGAGTCAGTTCTTTGCATCAGGTGGTCAAAGTATTGGAGTTTCAGCATCAGTCCTTCCAGTGAATATTCAGGACTGGTTTCCTTTAGGATTGACTGGTTGGATCTCTTTGCAGTCCAAGAGACTCTCTTAGTCTCAAGACTCAAGACTCAGAGACTGAGAGACTAAGAGGCTAAAAGTCTAGAGTCTCATCACTTTTAGTAGTGGTGATCAAAGTCATTTAATCTTTTAGGCTTTAGATTCCTTAATTGAGGGACTAGGAACAATGATTAAACTAGGCACTTTGTAGTATTTCTTGCAAAGTAAGTGAGATGGTTTATATAAAGCACTTAGGACAGTGCCTGACATACAATAGATACTCTTTTTCCCTTAAACAAGATATTAATATTATGGATATCTTCAAGTATAATTCACACAAATCAGCCCTAAATTTCTTTTTTTTCCCTAGGCAAGAATACTGGAGTGGGTTGCCATTTCCTTCTCAGGGTATCTTCATAGCTCAGGTATCAAGCCCATGTCTCCAGCATTGCAGGCAGATTCTTTAATACTGAGCCACCAGGGAACCCCCAGACGTTCAGTATGTATTAGCTCTTATTAAAGCTTACCAAAGGGCTAAGTGGAGACCGTGGTGGACAGAGGTCAAGTGAGATTTTAGGGTGATACCCTATAGTTTTCATTTATGTTTCCTGTTGCCAGCACCAAAGGTAAAGAGCAATGTAATCATGAGCTTTTATATCTGGAACTAGGGAAATTGAATATAATTTTACAAAATAGAAAACCAAGAGAGAATATCCAAAGAAACACACACAAAAACTGATGAAACAAATGTAGACAGCTTAACTTATGTTCTAAGGGCACAGCATATATCAGTATTTAAAAAAATATATTAAGGACTATCTTAAAGTTCTGTATGGCCTAGCATATCTGTTCTCTCTTCTACATCAGAGTTTAACATTTTATAATTAAGTGGTCAGTGATGTGGTATAAACTGGAAAAAGGAGATTATTAAGATATGTATTTATTTAGATCAGCACTATATCCACAGACAATATGAACTGAAGACTTATGAATTTGATCAATAAAAACAATTAAAAGATAATTGTGGTCAAAATATGCTTTAGTTCAAAAAGATTTCTGAATCCAAATTATCTAGATAACTGCCCGCACTATTTTGATGCTATTGTTTCATTTAAGGGATTATCCTAGGTAGCAACTGCAGAGAATTCCTTTGTTCAGTTAGTTACCCTGGCTACTCAGACTTCAGCCCAATAGCCTTGCTTTATCTCAGTGGAATAATCTGTGAAGATCCACTGAAACTGTAGGAAAAATTCCATATGTTTGTGTACGTGTATGCATTTCTTTGGGAACAGAATACATAGCATTTATCTGATCTTTGAAGGAATATATGACAACAAAAAGCTGGACACCATTAACCACAGGGTTCTTTTTCATTTTGTGCAAGCATTTTCTGACCCAAGGTTGCATTTTTTCTTTCAATGACTTCTGCTTCTGGACACATGTCCATGCCTAGCCCCATACCCTAATCATTATTCTCACTTGATTCTTTTATTCCTGGTTTCTTATTTTATTCCACTACCTTAGCTAGCCAAAGTCAGGACAATATTTTTTCTTTTCTGATAGCTTACTTCACAGTGTCTATAGCTACATGGAAAATGGATTTACTTGAATATATGAAATTTACCTAATCCAGATGAAAAGTCTCTGAAGGAGGGGATATCAAGTTTACAGACTGAAAACAAAAGCAGCCAAGACTTTCTTCACTTCAGGGAACCAAAAGATAGATTCTAAAAGGCAAAAGGAGAACAATGAATTGCACTGATTCACACCCTACCTGATATTGATATTGAACTTTTTACAGGTTTATGTCAGAATGCCCATATTTTTCACAATGGGGAAGACAGAGTTTAGATGATAGAGTGCCAGTACAGTTTATAATCCCCTAGACACTGAGATGAATGCTGTGTACAAGAGAGGAAACATGTAAATACTAGGTGGATTAATTTGGTCATATTCCTCCCTTCCAATTTTTTGCCTCTTTATCTTCATCTGCTAATTTTCATTAATACCACATATATGATTTTTTTTTAATTTTCTAATCAGTAGAAAGATAACTTTCCTCTTCTTAGCAAGTAACATTTTTTTCTTCTGGTCATGTCTGAATTATCATAAGTTAGAATGTTTTGCACTATTAACACCTACTTGAAAGACACTTTTCTAGGCTTTATTTTCAAAGAAGTAGTCAGGCAGTTTATAATCTAATGGTGAAATGCACTGAATTGCTAGGTTTCAGTAATAAGGAACACTTAAAACTATTTTTCCTTCCCATTTCCAAGTAAAAGAAGTCTCTAAACTACAGTTCTTAATAGGAGTAGTTTCACACTCCCATCCCCATCTCAGATAATATTTGGGTAAATTTGGATTGTCACATCTAATGCTTGTGCTCCTGGTTTATATAGTGTGTCAATCCCACAATGCATAGGACAGCTCCCTATAATGGAGAATTATCCAGTCCAAAATATCCACAGTGCCGAGGTTGAGAAACTCTGCCCAGCGTCTCGCTCACCAGGCCTTATGCTCTCTTTCCCCAGAAAAGAGGAACAACTTATTTGGTTTGCAAGTATGAAGTGGACTTGCCTGCCACACTCTGTCCCTCCGCTTTTCTCTCTGGAATCCCACAGCCTACAGAGAGGGTGG
The DNA here is from genome assembly GCA_917880005.1 of Nanger dama. Taxonomy (NCBI): domain Eukaryota; kingdom Metazoa; phylum Chordata; class Mammalia; order Artiodactyla; family Bovidae; genus Nanger; species Nanger dama. The sequence goes on along the minus strand of CAKJTW010000010.1, from coordinate 33,333,810 downwards.
ATTTACACCTGCTGACAGCTGTGTGATAAAGTTGATCGAGCCGGCTGTGTTCCACCTCTGCAGACGGCAGGGGTTTTGTTTGTTGTCTGTTTGGTGGTAATGGGAATGGGGTGACTTCAATTCAGAGGAACCTTAGCAGGACTATTAGGACTTATCTAAGCTATGTCCTTCACGATTGCTTTTATCAGTAATAAAGCTGACATTTTGATCTCTAACTGCTTGACTCCTGTATCATTCTCTGTAAATTGGTTCTGATCTCGGGTTGGGAACAGTGGTGTTATTTTTTGACCCCCTAGAACCCGAAATCTGTTACTGTCTGGTGGTTCAGGAACTTAATGGCTTACCTCTAGGATTCCTGGACTTCCCTATCAGAGAATCTCACTTAGTACGTAAGATCCAAAATGTAATGCCAACTAATTAACTTAAGACACAAGATAAGGTTGAGATGATCAAAATAAGAATATTAGATATCAGTTTCAAGTCTTCTTTTTTTGCATGTAGTGTTTTTGCTTTTTCATAGGTAATATAAAGGAAAATTTATTACAAAGATGACTTTATGGGGTTTTTCTTTTGTCTCTGAAAATAGCAGTTAATTCCTTACTCAGAAATCTAAATAAATCCTATCATATCTGTATGCATTTTATAACCACCTCCATGAATTTTTTTCACTGGTGACAGATCAGCTATATTAAACTTTGGGAAATAAGAAGCAAAGTAAAAGAGGTCACTTAGGGTTTGTAGCTAAAATAAGAGAGGGTAAAGTTATTCAAGAGAACACCATGCTTCTAATATGAAACAGATTCTATGAGGTCTTGTCATTAATAATGAGATTGGTTGCCCAAAGTCAGACACAAGATACTAGTTCCTTGGTTTGTGTTATATCCGTATATGAGAAGAGTAGACTGGCCACATGACACTGCAGAGGGCTGTAAGCGATTTTAAAAAGAAGGATGTTGTACACAATACCAAATAGCCTAATCCATCCAAAATCAGGCCCTATCAGTCAGGATGGCTTTGAACAACTCGGGTGGGTTCTGTGATGCTGCACGTCTGCTGTGGCCCTGTGCTTCTTGTACCCAAGCAGGGGCCCAGACAGTCAGAGGGCTCACCTTCCACAGTCTCTTTGACAAAGCCAAGGGAAGATGAAGCGTCACCCGTGGTTTCTAACTCTTTTTCCAAGAAGAGACATATATTTCTGGTTGAGGCAAATCAACAATCACATCTAACTTCAGAGGCAGTGGGTAGTGTCCCAGTGGCTTAGGGGGTAAAAATTCTCCTGCAATGCAGGAGACACAGGAGATGTGGGTTCGATCGGTGGCTTAGGAAGATCCCCTGGAGAAGGGAATGGCAATCCATTCTGGTATTGTTACCTGGGAAGTCCCATGGACAGAGGAGCCTGGCAGGGTCTCAGTCCACAGGGTCTCAGAGTCAGACACGACTGAACGACCAAGTGCCAGCAATCCTACCTCATGCTTGAAAGGAGAGAATTGAAATATTGCGACTGGCTCTCCTAATGATCATATAAATTGTTACCAAAATTCCAGTGCAAACTAATGATACTTCTCATCCCATATTTAATTAATTTTTCACTATTGACTGTCATAATTAACAAAGTGCCTGAATTTACAGAATAATCAGGATATCAAAAAATATTTTCATGTAGCCAAGACTTTTGTCATCTTGGTCTTGGATGATGTGGTGTTTACTGTTTTGTGTTCCAGAGTCTCTGAAGCTTGTCCAGCCATAGTGATTCCCGGCTGTGTTCGTGTCACACACCACATGTACTAACATGGTGTGACACATCATTTGGGAAGACCTGCAGTGCTGTGACCCCATAAGCTCGCAGGTGCCCAGCCTGAGCTGCTGTGGTGTCCCTATGGCATTTTCCTAAGAAATTTTGAAGGCACATACAAGAGTACCTCCTGGTATTTCTTTTACTTATGTCTTCATTTTTAGTGCTACAGATTGAAGGGAAATATGATGGAAATTGGTAGCTGCTGCAGCAAGACTTCAGGGAAATGAAAGATCTTACCTGTCTAACTTGTTGAAAAGGCCTCTTTCCAAGTCAAATTTCTAAGTTAATTTGAAGGTGAACATTGAATATATAAAAAGAACTCTTAGGCGACTAGGGTTCTGTTTTAGACTGTGTGTCATGTGGACACAGTTCTCAGCCTTTCTGAACCTCACTGGTAATCTAGCCTTTAGGCAGGAGAGGGAATGCATTCTGCCCTTGTTTATATTGTTCTCGTAACTCTCCAGTGTGATGTGTTTGTCTTCTGGGCAGAGTAAAGGCTGTGGATGGAGAGGGCTGATGGGAATAGAAGACGGAGAGGAAGGGCAGATGCAAAAGAGAAAGAAGGGGGGTGAAGAAGGAAGAAGAAGACAACACAACGGCCATACAGGCCAGTGGAAGTTCACGACACAGCATCAAGGAAAATTTGAACCTGAAACAGGAGACCAAGATTTCATGCACATTGTCCAGTCTTAACAGTAAGAAAAGGAATGCAAGTTTCTAAACACTTCTGTGAAAGCCAAGTTTATGATGGTTTTAATGTGATGTTCTAAATCATGTTTTTGCCATTAAGCAAATGATCCAACATAATGTGATGACTTTATATTTTTCTTGTTTAGTCGCCCAAATCTGGACATTCTTGGGTATCTATACATACAAGAGGTGAATTACTCTACAGTCTTAAGAAATACTGGACCCTAAACAGACAAATCCCAGCTTTGTTCTTTCACAGTGATAACAGAAGCACTGGAAGCAATGGGATCAGGGGAATTAGAGGAAATGCTCATTAAAACAAATTTAAAAGGTCTAATGATTAAAATATTGATTAATTAGCCAAACATTGATTAGCAGTCACACTTTATCAACTACAAAGTTTCTAATTACTGCGCTATTATTCCATAGATTGACCTGTTCTCTCTTGTCACTTATGATGAAGAACAATTTTTATTAAGTGGGTTTTGGATTTTTGACCTGTAAAATTTTAATAGGGAGTGCAAAGTGGGTGTCGTGTGTGGTTTGGCATTTTATTCACCAAGGGACTGATGGTTACTGTCTCCACTTAACCAGAAGCACAAAAAGTGCAGAGGGACAAGAGCACTTAGGAATTAAAATCTTACCATCTTCCCAGTCAAGGGGAAAAACAAGCCAAATGTTGATCCACTGAATGAGGAAAGAGGAAAATGTTTGCCCTTCTGATTATGCACAGAATGGCTGATACACTCAACAAAAAGTGTATCAGTTACAGATTGTCCAGAAACACAAACACACAATGAGTGATACAGAATGAAGACTTGTTATAGAGATTTAATTTTGTGCACTTTTGGCACAGGTTAAATCACCTATTCAAGGCTGTTGCTCTTGCATCTGTGACTGGGCATGGTCTCAGCAGGGCAGACAGGTGGGAATAAATGATGGACCGGAAGTAGGAGAGGAAGGATACCCTGGAACTCACATCTGTCTCTCACTGTCTCCAGCTTCAGTGATACCGATCACCTCCAAGAGAGGCTGGTGCTCTTTACCAGGGAGCTGCCTGTGCACATGGTCCAGGATTCACGTGTGCTCTCCACTCAGTCATGCGTGTCTGACTCTTTACGACCCCATGGACTGTAGCCCACCAGGCTCCTCTGTCCATGGGATTCTCCAGACAAGAACACTGCAGTGGGCTGCCATTTCCTCCTCCAGAGGATCTTCCCGACCCAGGGATCCAACCTGCATCTCCTGCATTGCAGGAAGATTCGTTACTGTCTTAGCCACCGGGGAAGCCTATCCAGGATTCAGAGATGCTGAGAAAGGAGATTCTGTAGGAACTAGAAGAGCTTACAGCCCTGCTATTGCTCCACACCAACACAGTACTTCAGCAGGTCAGGACAGAGAATTGCCTCGGTGCCTGCGCAGACCTTCAGAGTGGAGAAATAGTTGCCCTTTTACTTCTAGCTTCCAGATCTTGCAGGTCAGTTTCTCTTGCAGCTCATCCTAACCCATCATAATCAGGAAAGGCAGTTGTGGAAAACAAAATTTCAACTTAACTAAGTTGACACAGTACAAAACCATCACAAAAAGCAAAAAGGATTCTAATCTTAGTTTATCACAGACAGCAAGGTCTGAACTCCTAAAGGCACGTCATACAAGAACAGACATCAGGGCTCAGGTGCCACTGTGAAGATTTGCCACCAAACGGACAATACTTTCCCTTTCTGGAAGAATTCTTTTCACTGATACCAAGGAGGAAAAAACAATAACAACAACTGATTCATACAAGGCCAATGAAAACAGTCCATTTAAAATATTCCAACTGGGCCATTTCTGGACATCTTGCAAAAGATCTTGTTGATCTCAGTAACTGTCTATTTAAATCTTCTAAGGCAGTACTTATGCCCTGATTCACCAAAAGAAAAGGCCAGCACGGCACATAGGGTTATAATCTCAATATAACTGTCTAGAAGTGCTGCTCCAGGTTTACTCCTGATGAGATCAGCTGGAAGGCCAGAAAGCAGATTTACAGCATGAACATAAATGAGCAGGGGGCACACCTTTCTGATCATTCATATGCTTGACAGGCAAAATGTGCTTACGACCTTATTGCCAAATAAGTAACAGCACATAAGTTCCTTGCAGTCAGTGGGAAAATGACATCCTGAAGACAGTTCAGAGCTGGGCATTAGGCTAAGGAGATCAACAGCCACAGTCTGGGAAGAGGCAGGAGGGACTCCTACAGGCTCAGCTTCTGGGCTCCACGGAGGGGCCATGTTTCAGGCACAGCTGTCTTACTGAAGCAGTTGAAAGGGAACTGCATTCTGTCCAGGTAAGAAGTACCTTGCTGGCTTCTGTGTGTGAGGAGACCAAAAACAAAGCCTATAAGCCAAGAAAACCAGTCCAAAGTCTGAAGAACTCTTCACAGTTCTCCCACTTTATGCGTCTGAATGTACATTGGCACACGGGAAGGGAAAGAAACTGCTAGTCACTCAGTCATGCCCGACTCTGCAATCGCATGGACTGTAGCCTGATGGTCTCCTCTGTCCGTAGAACTCTCCAGGCAAGAATGCTGGTATGGGTTGCCATTTCCTTCTCCAGGGGATCTTTCTGATCCAGGCATAGAACCCAGGTCTCCTGCACTGCAGGTAGACTCTTTACCATCTGAGCCGTCAGGGAAGCCGTAATCAAGGTCTTTTGCTATCAGCAGTTTCACTGGTCTCCTGCAGTTTAGGTGACACATTCTATTCAGTACTAGTCCAAAGTTAAAATTTCAAAGTGGAATGAACAGTTTAAGAAATTAACTGGATAACTCCAAGTTATCTGGCACTCAAGAGTGATTTTTTTTTTTATTGGCTGTGCCATGCACCTTGCACAATCTTAGTTCACTGACCAGGGACTGAACTTGTGCTCCTGCAGTGGAAGCTCAGAGTCCTGACCACTGGACTGCCAGGGAATTCCTGCAAAGTGCTTTCTGATCCTGAATTAAGATTTTCTGCTCCTGACATTTAGACTTGCATGAAAGTGAAAGTCGCTCAGTCAGTTAAGTCAGTCAGTTCAGTCACGCAGTCCTGTCCGACTCTTTGCAACCCCATGAATCACAGCACGCCAGGCTTCCCTGTCCATCACCAGCTCCTGGAGTTCACTCAAACTCATGTCCATCGAGTCGGTGATGCCATCCAGCCATCTCATCCTCTGTTGTCCCCTTTTCCTTCTGCCCCAACCCCTCCCAGCCTCAGGGTCTTCTCCAGTGAGTCAACTCTTCTCATGAAGTGACCAAAGTATTGGAGTTTCAGCTTCAGCATCAGCCCTTCCAGTGAACACCCAGGACTGGTCTCCTTAGGATGAACTGTCTGGATCTCCTTACAGTCCAAGGGACTCACAACAGTTTTCTCCAATATCATAGTTCAAAAGCATCAATTCTTTGGCACTCAGCTTTCTTCACAATCCAACTCTCATATCCATACATGACCACTGGAAAAGCCATAGCCTTGACTAGACGGACCTTTTGGCAAATATCTCTGCTTTTGAATATGCTATCTAGGTTGGTCATAGCTTTTCTTCCAAGAAGTAAACGTCTTTTCATTTCATGGCTGCAATCACCATCTGCAGTGATTTTGGAGCCCCCAAAATAAAGTCTGACACTGTTTCCACTGTTTCCCTATCTATTTCCCATGAAGTGATGGGAATGGATGCCATGATCTTCGTTTTCTGAATGTTGAGCTTTAAGCCAACTTTTTCACTCTCCACTTTCACTTTCATCAAGAGGCTTTTAATTCCTCTTCACTTTCTGCCATAAGGGTGGTGTCATCTGCATATCTAAGGTTACTGATATTTCTCCTGCAATCTTGATTGTAGCTTGTGCTTCATCCAGCTCAGCATTTCTCATGATGTACTCTGCACATAAGTTAAATAAGCAGGGTGTCAATATACAGCCTTAATGTACTCCTTTTCCTATTTGCTCAGTCATGTCCAACTCTTTGCGACTCCATGGACTATAAGTCCATGGGATTCTCCAGGCAAGAATACTAGAGTAGGTAGCCTTTCCCTTCTCCAGGGCATCTTCGCAACCCAGGGACTAAACCCAGGTCTCCTGCATTGCAGGCGGATTCTTTACCAGCTGAGCCATAGGCAAACCCAAGAATACTGGAGTGGGTAGCCTATCCCTTCTCCAGAAGATCTTCCTGACCCAGGAATTGAACCGGGGTCTCCTGCACTGCAGGAGGATTCTTTTCAAGCTATCAGGGTAGTCCTTAGACTTGCATATATGGTCACAATTATGTGAAGTAAGATATGCAAGTAAATGCCTGCTCTTACATTTGCTATCAGAGAAGGCAATGGCAACTCACTCCAGTACCCTTGCCTGGAAAATCTCATGGACGGAGGAGCCTGGTAGGCTGCAGTCCATGGGATCACTAAGAGTAGGACACGACTGAGCGACTTCACTTTCACTTTTCACTTTCATGCATTGGAGAAGGAAATGGCAACCCACTCCAGTTGTTCTTGCCTGGAGAATCCCAGGGACAGGGGAGCTTGGTGGGCTGCCATCTATGGGGTCGCACAGAGTTGGACATGACTGAAGTGACTTAGCAGCAGCAGCAACACTTACTATATGCGGAAAGCCTAAATATTAATTCAGAATTAAACACTGGAAAAGACTCGAGAATCCTTTGGACAGCAAGGGGATAAAATTAGTTAATCCTAAAGGAAATCAACCCTGAATATTCATTGGAATGTCTGATGCTGAAGCTGAAGCTCCAATACTTTAGCCACAAGATGTGAAGAGCCGACTCGTTGGAAAAGGCCCTGATGCTGGGAAAGATGAGGGCAGGAGTAGGGGGCGACAGAGGATAAGATGTTGGATGGCATTACCAACTCAATGAACATGAGTTTGAGCAAACTCTGGGAGATGGTGAAGGGCAGGAAACTCTTGCATGCTGATGTTCATGGGGTTGCAAAGAGACACAACTTAGTGACTGAACAACAACAAAACATTAATAGATGAGCAGTCACAACACTACCTCAGAATGAAGAGTCATAGCAGTTTCCCATTTTTCTAGTGAAAATATGGAAACAATGTCAGAGAAGTAGCATAGACTGCAAACTTTGAGGCTACTGATGGTATAATATTGAGGCTAAATTAGGAGACAAAGCATCCTGGGAACAATAAAAGAAAAAATAAATTTTATTAATTTTTTATGTCCTTTTTGTATTTTAATGCTGGCTTTTATTATTGTTTATGAATTTGGGAGAATGGCTTTCATGTTAACATAAATATAGGTATAGATATATAGATATCCAGCAATCAGGTCTTTCAGGGGCTACCCCAGCTATACTCCCCAAGATCATTCCATTCCAAGGACAACCTATAGTTGCTGACTGAGCAAGGTCAAGGTATAAAGCATGACCACTTCAGCTCAACATAAGACACTAATGGGCAATTTTTGCTCCATAGCTTCATACTCAGTTGGTATATGTTTCCTAGGACTACTTAAAAAAACAGGAAAGTATGTCTCAGTGCTGGAGGCTAGAAATCCAAAATCAGGATGGTGGTAGGGTTGTTTTTTTCTGAGGATTCTTGGAATAATCTCTTCCGTGCCTCTCTCCCACCTTCGGATAACTTCAGGCATTCCTTGGCTAATAAATGCATAGTTCAATCTTCTGTCTTCACATGCCATCCTCCTTGTGTCTCTGTGTCTTCACATAGCTTTTTTCTTAAAAGGACAACATTCATTTGGCTTAAGAAACCATTATACTCTGGGGGATTCACCTGGGAGTCCAGCAGTTAAGAATTTGCCTTCCAAAGCTGTGGGTACTGGTTTTATTCCTGATTAGGAAGCTAAGATCCCACATGATTTGTGGCCCAAAATCAAAACCTAAAGCAAAAAGAAAAATTCCTTGGTTTTCTGAGGCTAATAAGAGAACAATTTATTAAAAACAAAAGAGAGAGAGAAACGATTTTACTCAAGTGTGACCTCATTTTAACTTAATTGATTACATCTGCAAAAGCCCCATATCCAAACAGGATCACGTTCCTACTTATTGGGAGTTAGAACTCCCAATATCTTTCTAGAAGGAGGGGCATAGACACAACTCAATGCATAAGAGTTGGTCAAGGTTCTTCCTTGCAATTTGACTTGTCTCTGTCCAGTTCTGTTTATTTCATCTTATTTTCTTATCTTCACAGGTTTTGTTCTTAAGAAAAATCTTATATTTAAAATATTTCAGCTTCTGCTTTGAAAAACCCAATCTGTGACCTAATATTCAGATTATCATTGTTTTTAGGTAGTTAATTATTATTGTTACAAGTTATTTCAAAACTCTTCACTGATATTCACTTATTCCCATAACAATATTGCTATTGTTTAGTTGCTCAGTCGTGTCTTACTCGTTCTCTTTCTATATATATTTCAGATTATTTTCCGTTATAGGTTATTACAAATTATTGAATATAATTCACTGTGTAATCCTTGTTGCTTATCTACTTTATGTATAGCAGTTTGTATCTGTTGATTCCATACTTCTAATTTATCCCTCCATCTTCCATTTCCTCTTTGGTAATCATAAGTTTGTTTTCTGTCTGTGAGTCTATTTCTGTTTTGTATGCAAATTCATTTGTATTATTTTTTAGATCTTACATATAAGTGATATCATATAATATTTGTCTTTCACTGACTTCACTTAGTATGATATTCTTTAGGTCCATCCATGTTGCTACAAATAGAAATATTTCATTTGTGGCACCCTACTCCAGTACTCTTGCCTGGAAAATCTCATGGATGGAGGAGCCTAGTGAGCTGCAGTCCATGGGGTCGCTAAGAGTCAGACACGACTGAGTGACTTCACTTTCACTTTTCACTTTCATACATTGGAGAAGGAAATGGCAACCCACTCCAGTGTTCTTGCCGTGAGAATCCCAGGGACGGGGAGCCTGGTGGGCTGCTGTCTATGGGGGTCGCACAGAGTTGGACACAACTGAAGCGACTTAGCAGTAGCAGCAGCATGGCTGAACAACACTGTGTATATATATATATTTATTTATTTATATATACAGCATATCTTCTTAAATCACTCATTTATTGATGGACCCTTGGGTTATTTCCATGTCTTAACTGTAGTAAATAGGTGCTGCTATGAATATTAGCATGCATGTATCTTTTTAAATTAGAGTTTCATCTTTTCTGGATATACACACCCAGGGGATTGCTGGATCATATAGTAGGTCTATTTTTAGCTTTTTAAGGGAACCTCCATACTGTTCTCCATAACGGCTATACCAATTTGCATTCCTACCAACTGTGTGGGAGGATTCCTCTTCCTTTGCACGCTCTCCAGAATTTATAATCTGTAGACTCTGTGATGATAGCCATTCTGACCTGAGTGAGGGACTACCACATTGTGGTTTTGACTTGCATTTCTCTAATAATGAATCATGTTGAACATCCTTTCATGTGCCTGTTGGCCAGATGGATGTCTTCTTCAGAGCTTATTGATGTATCTCATGATCAACTCATTTTACTCCCTGCCTCACTGTGACCTTTTATTTACCTACCACTGTACCTTTGAAAAAAATGGAGACCATGGAACACTTTTGGGTTCTTATTTATCTCCAAAATTAATTGTATCAATAAGCTCTTTTTAGACTCAGGGCTTTTATTGCTCCTGAGGCTTATATTAAAGCTTAAAATTAACATCAGTGTAGTTAAATATAGTTAAAATGTAAAACCAGGGTTCTGTGGTCAATTGAACCTTAGAATTTAGAACTGTTCTATATTTAAGATCAAATTCAGTATAGCATATTATATAAAAACATGAAAATTTGAAGAGATGTTATATTTTTATGAACTTTAAAAAATCAATTAACCATTAATTTGTTGCAAATAAACTGTATGATTATTATAAAACAATACATATTTCTATTACTTAAAATTTATTCTTAAGAAGTGTAACATTAGAACTTTGGGTTGCATGTAATAAAAAATATAACCATATTTTGATTTAAGAAACAAGAAGAATTGAAGGATATGGTGATCTTCACAAAACAAGGACAAAGTAACTACTACATCCAAGAACAGAAGAAGCATTGGCTTCCATTCTTCTTTAAACTTGTTTAGTCTTTTCTTTCTCTTCCCAGACCAGCTAATGCTATTCTTCTAGTTTTCTGAGTAGGGAATACGGCTGTTGACTTTTCATGAATTGCATATAGTCGAGCATTAAATTCCTAGAGAGAAACTGATTTTGTAGATGTCTTCCTTTTTCTAAATGCTATGAAATTGTCTGATGGGTTCAGCTGGTTTATACCTAGTGCTGGACAATTGTTTGTAGCCAGGGATGGATGGTAACTAAGGAAGGAGCTATAGTTTGTCTTACTTGGATTAAGAGTCCTTCCTTGAACTATCAACTGAAACCAGAAGCCACATGCCTTCATACTACAGGGCAGTGTATATTATATTCAGGTGACAAAAAGGGAAATATGGGCACTTTTTCCAAGGAAAGAAAATACTTTCCCAACGAAATAGGAGGTAGACATGCTGGCTCAACAAAGTCCATATGGCAGCATTCATATGCATGAACACTTAACAAAAGTGTTCTCCTTATGAGAATGAGGATGGATCTTGTCTAGTTTTTTTAAAATGATGATCTCATTTTAACTTTTCAAGTAAACATTATTGAACTTGCTTCTGATTTGAATTCACAACTGTCATCTGCACATGGAGAGGTAATATCTTCATTTGTCTGAAGAGAAAAATGATGGTACTTTGCCACTCTTAGTGGAGTTTTGGGACCTTTTGGTTGCATGTGACAGCCAACCCATTTCAAATAGGTATAAGTAGAAAGGGAATTAAATACAATGTTACTTTTAAACTTTTTTTTTTTAATAGACATTTACAAGTAAGTGGTTTAGATTCACTGGAAATATACTGAATGCTTGACAGTTGAGAATTAGCCATAGACATTGAGTTTACCATCCTGGAGCTGAACAAGAGGGACTGTGGGATCCTCCAACAAATCTGGGTAAGGAAAACCTATGAGATGATAAAAAATATATATAAAACTATCAGAGTCTACCTCTGAGGATTAACTCCCTGCTGATTTGTCTCTTCCCTGGAGAAAATAAAGAGAAACTAGTCAATATCAATCAAGCAAACTCAATTATCTGAACCTCCATGAGGTTTTCAACATTGAGGTAGCTTTCCTTTAGCCATTATCTTTGTTTTTGCCTTAGCAATTCCTAGATAATGAAACAAAGTATTATTCTGATTGTTAAGAAGAGGCCTGGGCTCTGGGGCCATGATACAGTCTACAGAGGGCACTGAAGATAAGGAAAAACAAAACTAAACTAATACTCTCCAAGCCCCTGACATGACAATTTTTTTAAAAAATAAAAGCTTGTCAGACTTAATCCTAAAACTAATGATAATAATACATTTCTAGAAAGTGTGTTAACATTGTAAATATAGATAGAAAACATTATTTCGTCTCCTTTATTCATTTCTAGTTATACTAAAACTTTGTAGAAATGCTCCTTATAGATTTGATTACGTATAGTGTTGGCCTCAGCCTTTGGTCCCTATTACGTCTGTGCAGCTAAGGATTAGGAACAAGAGTTCTCTGACATTGCAGATCTATATTCTGAGTGACCATAAAATTGTGCTGCCAATAGCCTTTACTTTTACAGCTCTGCAGAGAGAGGAAGAAAACAAGATTAAGAGAACTGAGATGCTGTGGTAGAGAGCATCTTAGGCTTTCCAAAAAGTCCATCAGTCTATAAAACTAGAAATATACGTATATGTTCAGAACAAAACCTTTCTTGCCAGCATCAATGAAAAGAGGTTTGAAGGGACTGTACCTTAGCATTCAGTTGGATACAATTCAATGGTTTCAGGTGCTGATTTGTAAACTAACAACTTTTAAAAAGCTCTTTGTTGCTTTACAAAGGTAAAGTGGTGTGATTCCTCTGGGAATTCGGAACAAGCAAATATTTTTGTTAGACGTGGCAGTGTTTTACAGGAATATGTTACTATCATTGGTTTTTAGTGAAAATCCTGAGAGGATGTTTTACTTAATATGTAAGAGGCTTGGCAAACCATTCCATCTGGAGTACAGGAATCATGCCTATTAATATGAGAATTACATACAAATCCTCCAAGGTGTGGATGGGAGAATAAACTTACTGTGCATATGCTGCAGCAATATTAACATGACAGATTTTCAGTGCTCTGCAGGATCCATTACTGTGTTTTGGGCCAATAGTCCATGAATTTGAAGGATTTATACAATGGACCATAACAGCTCCGTAGGTACAATTATGTCCCATCAGATGAAAAAATGTCTTTTAAAACCTTCCTATTAACCTGTTTGCTCCATAGACCATAATCCTTTGAAGGTTAAATTATATACATAGAAAAATGGGCCAAATCACCTCATTTTGTGTTTTAAAATGTATTTATGGTGAAAAAGCTCTCCAAAATGGGAGAATAGAAATTGTACCCAAGAGTACCATCAAATCAAGCTGATTTTTAAATGTGAGTGCCAGGCACTACTTGCAATTCCTTCTCAGGAGAGAAATCTTGATAGCCCAAAGATAACACTTACTCCTTTATGTACCATTTACATTCACAATCATCTAAAAATAGATCAAACAATTGAATATAATCTGAGTAGTCAGGTAACACAAGGTAACAGCTCTCAAAGCATGGGCAGGCACAAAGAATCATCATAAAGTGATAACCTACCAATTAAATGGTAAAACATGCTAAAATCCTTTATACTGTCTAGATCTTATCTATACTTGGTACTTAGATGAGAAAAACTAGAGCACCGATTTTTGAATTATTAATACAATTTTATTCCTTTCACAGATACTGTTGAACTGAGTATTGTGCTCAATACATGCTAAGTATTTAGGCCATTTTAATGAATGTATCCATGGGGTCTAAATAATTAATTTAATATCTCTCTCAGATAGTAGGAATCTTCTGATAGCACTCCTTAAACCATTTGAGTGACTGTAATGAGTTACTGGAAACAAGTGCTAAATGATCAGGACATTGTTATACCTCTTGTGGTAAACCACAGTTCAGTTCAGTTCAGTGGCTCAGTCATGTCTGACTCTTTGTGACGCTATGGACTGCAACACATCAGGTCTCCCTGTTCGTCACCAACTCCCAGAGTTGACTCAGACTCATGTCTATTGAGTCAGTGATGCCATCCAACAGTCTCATTCTCTGTTGTCCCCTTCTCCTTGTGCCTTAAATCTTTCCCAGCACCAGGGTCTTTTCAAATGAATCAGTTCTATACATCAGGTGGCCAAAGTAATGGAGTTTCAGCTTCAGCATCAGTCCTTCAAATGAATATTCAGGACTGATTTCCTTTAGGATGGACTGGTTGGATCTCCTTGCTGTCCAAGGGACTCTCAAGAGTATTCTGCAGTACCATAATTTGAAAAACATCAATTCTTTGGTGCTCAACTTTCTTTATAGTTCAACTCTCACATCCATACGTGACTACTGGAAAAACCATAGCTTTGACTAGATGGACCTTTGTTGGCAAAGTAATGTCTTTGCTTTTTAATATGCTGTCTAAGTTGATCATAGCTTTTCTTCCAAGGAGCAAGTTTCTTTTAATTTCATGGCTGCAGTCACCATTTGCAGTAATTTTGGAGCCCCCAAAATAAAGTCAGACACTGTTTCCACTGTTTCCCCACCTATTTGCCATGAAGTGATGGGACCAGATGCCATGATCTTAGATTTCTGAATGTTGAGCTTTAAGCCAATTTTTTTCACTCTCCTCTTTCACTTTCATCAAGAGGCTCTTTAGTTCTTCTTTGCTTTCTGCCATAAGGGTGGTATCACCTGCATACCTGAGGTTATTGATATTTCTCCTGGCAATGTTTATTCTAGCTTGTACTTCATCCAGCCCAACATTTCTCATGATGTACTCTGCATATGTTAAATAAGCAGGGTGACAGTATATAGCCTTGATGGACTCCTTTCACAACTTGGAACCAGTTTGTTCTTCCATGTCCAGTTCTAACTGTTGCTTCTTGACCTGCATAAAGATTTTCCAGGAGGCAGGTCAGGTGATCTGGTATTCCCATTTCTTTAAGAATTCACACAGTTAAAGGCTTTGGCATTGTCAATAAAGCAGAAGTAGATGTTTTTCTGGAACTCTCTTGCTTTATCCATGATCCAGTGGATGTTGGCAATTTGATCTCTGGTTCCTCTGCTTTTTCTAAAACCAGCTTGAACAGCTGGAAGTTCACAGTTCATGTACTGTTGAAGCTTGGCTTGGAGAAATTTGAGCATTACTTTGCTAGCATGTGAGATGATTACAATTGTGCGGTAGTTTGAGCATTCTTAGGCATTGCCTTTCTTTGGGATTGAAATGAAAACTGACCTTTCCCAGTCCTGTGGCCACTGCTGAGTTTTCCAAATTTGCTGGCATATTGAGGGCAGCACTGTCACAGCATTATCTTTTAGGATTTGAAATAGTCCAACTGGAATTCCATCACCTCCACTAGCTTTGTCCAGTTGACTTCGCATTCTAAGATGTCTGGCTCTGGGTGAGTGATCACAACATTGTGATTATCTGGGTCGTCAAGATCTCTTTTGTACAGTTCTTCTGTGTATTCTTGCCACCTCTTCTTAATATCTTCTGCTTCTGTTAGGTCCATACCATTTCTGTCCTTCATTGTGCCCATCTTTGCATGAAAATTTCCCTTGGTATCTCTAATTTTCTTGAAGAGATCTCTAGTCTTTCCCATTCTATTGTTTTCCTCTATTTCTTTGCGTTGATCACTGAGGAAGGCTTTCTTATCTCTCCTTGCTATTCTTTGGAACTCTGCATTCAAATGGTATATCTTTCCTTTTCTCCTTTGCCTTTTGCTTCTCTTCTTTTCATAGCTACTTGTAAGGCCTCTTCAGACAATTGTTTTGTCTTTTGCATTTCTTTGTGGTGAACCACAAACCAGCCTCTTATCCCAGCTACTTAGAACCAGTCCTATGATTTCCCCAACTACTTAGAACCAATGCTCTCCTTTCAAAGTTAAGTACTGAAGGTATAGGCCTATTTAAGATTTGCAATGTATAGACTCAATGATTCCATTAAAAACTTTGAAATAAGAATAGTGAATATGTCAAGGCTGAGAAAAGTTTTTTTCTCTCAGTCGGGTACTTTGGTGAATGTCTTTTCACCACTGTCCTTACTTGCTGTTCTGCTCCTCCCTTTAATTCCCGCTAGCGACATGCATAATTTTTCCTTAAATTTTGAAAAAGTACTTTGAAATCTTTGGAGGAATGACAGGATACATATAAAGAGAAATTAAAAATAAACATTTTGTGGTTGCCAGGGGAAAGGATGGGGGAAAGCATAGTTGAGTTTGGGATCAACATGTACACGGTGCTATAATTTAATGGATAAGCAACAAGGATCTAGTCTACAGCACGCTGAACTCTGCTCAGTGTTCTGTGGCAGCCTGGATGGGAGAGGAGTTTAGGGGAGAATGATACATGAATATGAACGGCTGAGTCCCTTCAGCATTCACCTGAAACTATCATAACTTTGTTAATCGGCTATACTCCAAAACAAAATTAAAAGTTTAAGAAAAATAAAAAATAAACATACTATAAACCTAAGCAGGAACAGAAAATAAACACCTGTCCACTCTTCCAAAATCCTCTTCTCTTTAGCAAATATGGAAGGAGAAAGAATGGACAAGACAGCAAAAATCACTATCAAAATTTTATCCTCCAATATGAAAATATCTAAGTTTTCTCACTTCTATATCACTGAGTATCAGCACACAGTTTGGTAGTATACATCCTCATAGCCTTCCTGTCTCATGGTGCAGTTTTTCTTGAGATGGAGATCTGTTGGTAGACTTAAATTATAATGCGGGTCCCTTTTAGTCTGTATGCTATGCCAGCTCGTTTGTGAGCTTATGCATTATTAAGTATATTTTGGTAAAAGAAAGTGAAAGTAGCTCAGCCATGTCCAACTGTTTGCGACCCCATGGATGAAATCTCTAGGCTAGAATACTGGAGTGGGTAGCCTTTCCCTTCTCCAGGGGATCTTCCCAACTCAGAAATTGAACCAGGGTCTCCTGCACTGCAGGTGGATTCTTTACCAACTGAGGTAGCAGGGAAGTCCTTACTTTTAAAGAGATCCTTATCAAACCTAAATGTAAACAACCAGTGCAACTGCATTGCTTTTCTTGATAACATTTTCCCCCAATAGTAGAGAGATTAAAATGGGAAACTTGTAAATAATGTTTTCCTGCTCTTTTCTATACTAGGCATGGAAGAGGCCCATTTTCATTCAACTTGGCTCTATTTTTTTATAAAGATATGTAAGAGCGAAAGGAGTAAATTGCTGTTGTAAAGAATTCCAAAGCTGTTGGCTTTCTCTGTGTCTTCATTTTAGGCTGAAAGCCTCCTATCACAACTTAGTAGGGATATGCTCTCAAACACTCTGTCTCTCCGAGCATTTATGTTCTACTCTCAGGAAGCACATTTGAGGTATGAATAGGCAAATCCGCATGAGTAAAATGCCTTGTGGTTCTACTCGGATTCCTCAGATGTAATTTGTAATAATGTAGAGCCTGAGGAAAGGAGCATGAATCTTCCATAAAGAAGCTACATAATTTCCTTCTTTCTCTCTTAGCTTGGAGGCCCATGAAAATGTCTTCCAAATGTAATGGGTGAAATTACATTGGGTGTTACCCAAATCTGCTTAATGCCACTGGAGTAACGTCTTCATTTCTTCTACAAAGGGACCACTCATGTGATTAGGCAATCGAGTTTTGTTTTTGTCTTTATTGTCATTTTTATATCTCGTTATTTATGTTTGACAATGAAAATGCCAATGGGCACAAATTCAAGAATAAAAAATGCTATCTTTTGACATTGGGCCTGACATAGCCTGCAAGGGGAAAGCGTCTGCTGAAAGGATTTTAGTTTATTTTGTTCCTTTGTAAATCACTAATGGCAAAATTTTTTAATGGGTTAATCAGCTGAATGTAGGAGTTTTGCTACAAAATATTTCCCATTTTACTGTTAAAAATAAGTTTATTAAAGGAAGATGATACTGAGAGTTTGACATTTAAAAAAAAAATTCAACTTTTACATTCCAGGCATTCATGACTGTGACCTAATTTGAGCTTTGGGCACTAGACTAGCATATGGGTTGCGTGCAGCACTGCAGAGGATGACATATTAGAGGGAGAAAGCTACCCCTGGCTCCCCATCTTCTCCCAGGCAAAATTATGCACCAGCCATACAACTGAGTATTAGGCGAGCCTAATGCTGCCCTTGATGGGAGAAGGAGTATCAGATTCATTAATACTATAAATAATATAATCAATTGGGAGTCCAGTGTGTCAACCATACATTAGCAACATTTGCTTTTCAAACTTCTCCCAGCAATTACTCAATTGGTATTTATAAATTATAATCACACACACAGATGAAGGAAACTCGCTGGAGCAATTACCTATGCTCGAATGATTTCACCTTTCAAGACACTAGTAAAAGTAAGACATCAAATAAAACTAGTTTATCTTTCTCTGTAGCTTGGAGATTGAGAGCTATTTAATGCTTGAAAACAGGCATTAGTGGTCCAGGATAAGTCATGTGCCAATCCCAGTAATTTACACTAAACGAAAAGAGAAGAAATAAAGGAAAGGATGAAGAAACGTGAAAACTAGAACCACAAGAAGACAGCCAGCATTAAATTAGCATATGAAACTTGCAAGCAGATACCCAGAAATCTGCCTGCACTGTTCATAATGAGATTGCAGAAACCACTGTGAGCTTAGCCTGTTGGGACTACTGTCCAAACCAGAGTCTGAAGACATGGTGCGATGTCAAAAGAGCTATTCCATATAAATATTCAACTTATAATTCCTCTATTTCATATACCAAGGATACCCCAGCCATCTTTTTAGATTTCAGACACAGCCTGGTTCCCATGAAAGATAAATTTCCTCCTTTTCCCTCAGGTTAAAGATGGGAATGAGGTTTGGGGAGGAAGGAGAAGTTAAGGGAGAGAAATTTAATCTTTTGGAAAAGCACTAGTACAAATATCCTATGATGCCCTGCCCAGCTGAGTAATTGAAATTCTCTGTGAAGCCGCCACTGATATGTTTGTAAACCATTGTAAAGCATAAATGATTTTTTAATATAAATTTTTAAATTTTAATTGGAGGTTAATTACTTTACAATATTGTATCGGTTTTGCCATACATCAACATGAATCTGCAAAACATAATTTTGATGTTGCAAGCCATATAACAATTTCCCTGTGCAACTGATATAGCTCAGTGATAATAAATGCTTTAAAAGAGAGATGTCACCACTTAACTGAGTCCCGTACAAAGTCCCACCTTTACGTTGTCTGCTGCTTGTTTTCGTTTTGTGTGTGTGTACATGTACTCAGTCATGTCCAACATTTTGCAACGCCATGGACTGTAGCCTACCAGGCTCCTCTGTCCTAGGCTATTTCTAAGGAGAAGCATGTGGACCAAAGAAGAGGGGGCAAAGAGTTAAGCCACAGTAATGGCTCATGGAGGTCCATCTATGAGCCTGGCAATTGTTCTTTCATTGGTCTAATATGCTCCCCACATTTTTCTCATGGCTCATTTAGACTTCTTCCTCAAATTTCTCTTCCTGATGATCTTCCTATTTCTCTACCGCCTCATTACTCTATTCTCTTACCATGTACTATTTTTCTGCATAACACATATTGTCCTCTGAATTTATCATGTTTATTTATTTGTACACAATTATATAAATTACACAAGAGCTGGAATTTTGTCTCTTGTATTCACTGCTTTCATTATCAGGATCTGCCATATAGGAAACATACAATGTATAAATTGTGAATGAATGCACTTACTATTCATACATAGCAAGAAGTATAACAACTAATTGTTGTCTTAAAGGTTGTCTTCCCGGATGTAGTTGTAAAATCATAGCACTGCTAAAGATATATTGACATTCTTATTTCAATAGACTGCATATTTACCTCTCAAATGCGGGCAGCAAGATCTTTAACACTAGATATATAAAAATACTTACATATGAAGAAAACAATGAGAGAAATAAAACATTGCAATGCGTAATGTAGTTGGCTGACTTTGACCCAGATAATCAAACCCCACCAAAACCCTATCTACTCAGATTCATGCCTTATTCCCATTCTCATAAAAATCTTCACATGTTTATTTATTTGTACAATATCTGAATTGAAAGGAGTCCCATTTTAAAATTTTATCAGTTTGTGTCATAACCTTAACGTCACTTAAAGCTACACCTTTAGGGAGTCTATTTAATATTAAAATAATTACTTAAGAATAATGCCTATATTTTGGAATTTTAGAAATGTAATCAGGGTAGACAGCCACTACTTTGTGCTACAAATCTGAATGTGAAATTTCAGAAGTCCTCCTTACATTAAAAATGAATTAACTGTGTGATTATTAATTGTGCATATTCCAATCCCTTTGTGCTGTACTGCATGTTTCTTGAATCTCATTTGAATCCTTTGGCTAAGTAATGTGTCAAGGGGGGTACGAGCCTGAATGCCTGAGTTATTTAAAAGGCAGGACAGCTCTTCCAGATTAGAATACCAATGAGTGGGGTTAAAAGGCTCTACTGTAGTTGGAGGGCAGCTCTCAGTCTGAGAAGTACCTGAAAAGGACCTCTATGGACTAATTTTCAGAATCACATTGTAATGTGGGCTCATGTCAATCATCAGAACAGACAGCTTCATCCCATGATATAAACTAGTTATACATTCAAGAGCTGCCAGAAGATCTTCATTAAAAAGGGACTTAGCATTAAAGGAAAAAGGTTGTTTTATTATAATACTTCAAACACAGTTTTTGTTTTATATGTTGTCAGAATTCTTTTTGTTCTTTGCTGCAATATCAAAAAAGTACCACAGAAGATGGAAAACATTAAATATTCCATTTTTTAATAGGAATCAAGGAAGCTTTCTGGTTTAAGGCACTAAAATCATATACTTTTCCTAAATTTATTCATGGCTTTGAATAACAAAAAGAAATCTCTAGATGTAATAGGAGGATGTTTTTAATCTTTTGTAGGAAGGGATTTGCAGGGCTGACTACTCAAGGTAAAATATCTACTGGCAAAGTATATCAGTGAGAGCTTGATACATATAAATTTGTATAAAACCTTTGGGCTCTCCACAAGCTTCCAGATACCAGTTAGATATTACAATTGATGTCATTAAAATTTAATATAATTGTGTTAGGAGGAAAACAGGAACAATATCCATGCAAGTAAATCATTGACACTAAAATCTAGTATTTAAAGAAAACAACAGGGGTTTAACAAAACAGATAAATGTATCTTTTTACCTATATTCAAAAGTGTCGTATCAAAATTTTAATTTAAATATATTTGTACAAGTCAGGTAACCTATTCAAAATATCCAGCATATATACATATTTGCCTAAATCATCACATTTCAAACACCAAAAAGTCAAAGCAAATAGCTTGGTAAATGGAATTAAAACAATTACAAAGTCTCTTACAAGTAAGGTATTTGTCTCAAAAGGTACAATAAGCTCTGTATTCTGTGCACTTTCAATGAAGAAAATGCAATATTGTGACTCATTTTCTCTCCTGAAACTGCCAATTCCAGAACACATAATCTCAAATTGGTCTCATTATTTAAATGTGCCCCTGATAGATGCATCAGTATTTATTTACAAGTAACTTATGTTAAACTACAATTTATAACTTTTCGTTATGACAGGATCATGCTATATGTTAATTTTTAGTTGCTTCCCCTCAGGAGTCTACCTGGAAGCACAATCATTAAAACTACCAGTGGAAGCCAGGGAAACGTCCTGGTAGGGATGTTCTCCCACCATGAGGAAGAATAGGGCTTAATTAAAGGTCTTCCGATGCTCAAAGACCAAGTGCTCATAAGAAAGGACATGTGTGAAGCCTCTGTCTTCACTCTTTCTCCCATGAAATGACTTTTTATGCACAATTATTCATTTTCCTCATCATCTTCATATAAACAGGCTCTAAAATTCATAGCATAGAAAGAACTGAGCATCTTTCAATGCTTTTACTATTCACAGTATTCAGTGCATTGAAGGTGGTAATTTTATCAGTCAAAATTTGAAAGAAATCATAAATCAAATTTTTGTCCAATCCCCACAGTACTATGGAGACATGAAAGATGGAAAGGGAAAAAAAGGGAAATATTATAGAGCTTGTACATTTTTAAGCCACAGATTTATCCAGTTTCTAGGGAGATATAGCTTTATGCCACTGAATAGATTGCTGTTTTATCTATACTCATAATATCCAGCAACTGATAAGAACTCAAAAATACATTTTATCAAATAAATAATGTCATATGGTGTTCACATACTATTTTGATTGTAAATTAACAAAAAAATGCTAGAATCATAGAAAATGGAGCTGCACATAACGTGGCGTTCAATTTACTGCTCCTTGCTACTGGATTCAGGACAAAGAATGTTAATTCATTGAATTTTGTAGTTTGTTCAAAATGTTTCACTACAAAAATCATTAAAAAGATTAAATACTGCTCTTAAGTTAAATGGCTGAGATTCATGATTAAGACATATGAGTTATGAATATATAATTAAAATTTTAAAAGCCTATATTATTCATATTACAGTTGTATTTTCATTTCCATGAAAATATCTTATGAATTTTTAAATTGATCTTCTCCTTTATAGTTAAGAATACTTTCATGACCAAATATTCACAGTGGTCTGAAATAAAGTGTTTTCTTATACTATTATACTATTTCTTATACTATTATATTTTCATATTTTAAATAATTTTAAACTTAAAAATGTTTATTGAAATATTTAAAATTTTATTTTTGTCTAAGTTTTTCCTATCTAAGCATCTATAGAAAAATGAGAGGTGAAAAATGGTGCAATTTTAATACTTAGTGATTCTGTTCTATATTCTATCATCATATAAGCCCCACCCAAACTTTTTAATCCTAACATATGGATCTGATACCAAGATTTCTAGTTACTAGGTAAGTATATTTCTTGAAGAGTACCTTAATATTCATCATTAGTACATCTGTTGATCAATCAGGTATTTTTAATAAGTAGTTCAAGGACCATTGGTTTTAGCATATGAAATGACAAAAACACTTCATAGGTCATGGGAATAGAAAATATCTTTAATACCAAATGTTTGTTTTATTGTATTTATCCTGGCTGCAGGATCATAACTCCCCTGACTAGCAATTGAACCTGGGCCCCTGGCAGTGAAAGTGCAGAGCCCTAACCACTGGCCTGCCAGTGAGTTCACCAGAAGGCTTATCTTATATGGAAACATTTTCTAAGAAAATCTCAATATATTTTATTTTCCCCACTGAGCTTCTATTTACTGTTTCTATTCCCCAGCACTGGTTAAACATAATTGTTGAATGAAAGCAGCAAAAATACTGACTCGATAGATCTCGTAATTATTTAAACAGCAAAGGCAAAACTTGGATAAAAGGGAAAATAATGTGGCTGTGTTCTGTGAATCTTTGGGGTGATAGTGCAAGCCCAATTTGTTGGGATCTATGAAAACACCTTAAGAAATTTAATAGAGGTTAATATTCTATAGAACTAGAGAGAGTAAAGACCTGAATTTCTTTATTCCAGGTGTTTATATATAAATATTTGTTACATATTATATATAGAAAGTATACAATACAATAAGATACACAAGTATATATTTTTATGTATTAATTGCTATATTATATAGATTTATTTCATACACTATGTATGTCTTAATTCTTGATGTCTGAAGCACTTTCTTATAGTGTAAATCTTTTCTTTTTGAAGTATAGTTGATTTACAATATTGTGCTAGTTTCTGGTGTACTGAAACACTTTCTTAATATTTAGTAGAGTTGATGAATTTTGAGTATGAGGAAAGAAATATGCATATATACATTTATACTCACATTTATATCCATACCTACTATATATTCCCCGGCGGCTCAGACGGTAAAGCACCTGCCTGCAATGCAAGAGACCTGGGTTTGATTCCTGGGTTGGGAAGATCCCCTGGAGAAGGAAATGGCAATCCACTCCAGCACCCTTGCCTGGAAAATCCCATGGACGGAGGAGCCTGATAGGCTACAGTCCATGGGGTCACAAAGAGTCGGACATGACTGAGCGACTTCACTTTCACTTTCCTTTCACTATATACCTCACATTTATGTACATACATGTAAATACACATATATATATATATATATATGTATACACACATTTACTTTAGGGGAAACATATATGTATATATTAAAAAATACCTAAATGTTTATATGCGTTATAAACATACATAAATGTTTAAATGAAATAAATATGATATGTTGAAAGATGATGGTGGTCAAAAGCAACAGTCATTTACATAAATCAGAATGCAGAATAAAAAAATAAAACATATTCAGATTTATTAACATACATCTTTGAGCCTACTATGAAAATATTTTTATCAACTTTTGTCACAAATTTAAAAGGATGGGAATAGAAGACAGAAGAATGTAGAGAGAGGGAGATGTATTGTCAGAGAAACATAAACACCGTTGACCCAACCTGACAATACTTTATTGAGCTTTAGGAAGCTTTCAGTGACAGTATTCAAAAAAGGCTTCCATGTAGCAGCAGCAGTAAAGACATCATCAACAGCCACTTCAGACAGTTCAGATAGAGTTTCCCTTCGAGGATGGAAAGAAGTGATAAGTGGAATGCTGCTGTAAGCATCTGGACTTAGAAGGATTTCTCAACTTTATATATTGATGGCCAAGTTGAAAGAATGTGCAGCAAGGTGAGAATCTTGCTTGTGAAACAAAAAAACAAGGAAAGGTGGTCAATAAAAAGGTGAGAAGGAGTGCAGTTGGATGATTAGAAACCTTGAAGTTAAATGGCATTTTGCAATTCATTGTAAAAGAAAGAACAAAAACCACTGAGACTGAACAAGAAGAATCTCGAAAGAATTCTCCATTTACAAATGTGCCTACAGAAAAATGAAACATGTGAAAAGAAAGAGGCTTCCGGTGTGATTATACTTCATCACAGCTTTCAGATGAAGAGTGAAATGTTGTTTAATCCTCTATAGATATTTTCAGGCATGTGTGTAAATAATGAAGTTG
Organism: Nanger dama; assembly: GCA_917880005.1. Lineage (NCBI taxonomy): Eukaryota > Metazoa > Chordata > Mammalia > Artiodactyla > Bovidae > Nanger > Nanger dama. The sequence continues at coordinate 33,309,150 of CAKJTW010000010.1, read as the reverse complement.
AAAACAGGTTACTGATTCTTAAAATCTAACATCTATTGAATAGTATGGAGTCAGATTTTTCTTTAAGTCAAATAACAGTATGTGACATGAGTAAAGCTCTTCCAGAATTATTATCTCTACAGATAACTTTTCTAAACTAGTGACACATGAAGAAATCGAGGTGAATTTCATGTTCTGAAATTTCTCATTTTTTTGTTCTACCTGATAGTCACAAACTGTGGCTTCTTTATTTATATATTTATGGAGATGTCTCTATGTATGTAAGTACTTGTTTATTTGTAATATGTCAACACAACCCTATTTTAAAATATCTGCAAGTACCACTTTTTTGAAATAAGTGGGTGAATATTTTCAGGTTTTTGGTTTTTTTTTACCTTTTATGAGGTGGTCGATTTTTCTGCTTTGTCTTTTGATTGTTTTGGGGAAGGATAGTATTATTAATCAATGAAATTGATCACATTAACCAAATATGGACAGAAAGAAACAATATTTCCTGTTACATTTCATTGCAGAAACATAGTCATATTCCACTTTCTCTTAACAGTAAAACAAAATAAAACATATGTCTCAAATATTTAAGTCAACTAAGACAATGCACTTTGAAGCAGAATATGCTTCAAATTATGGCATTCTAGTTCCCCATAATTCTACTGGGATAGGGCTGCTATTTAAAGAAACTCTGTGGTTTGAGAAATGACGATATGACAAAGAAATGTACACAATCCTGAAGGGAACCAAAAGGACAGATGCTTCAGGCTATCTGAGCTTCTGTTAAATATGAGAACCAAGGGGCATGAACCTAAGCTAGAGAATGGCCTGGCACAAAAAGTGCTTCCAACTCTTTTGCAATTGCCCTTTGTGGAATAAACAGCCCAGAAAAATATAACAAGCAGCAGACACAACAAGAACATGGACAAGTGGCTCTGGACAGAGCAATGGCAATTTAATGAGTAGAAATCCTCAGTGTTCTATTTTCAGGTTAAGTATGTATATGGATGCTCTAAAAATCGGCATTTTCATTAGAGTTAAATTTGTTCTAATATTTTTAGGAGTTCAGAATCACACTATTAAAGGCCAGATATTCATCCATTAAACATTCACAGCTAAAGAAAATCCTTTGGGGAATTATTAAGAAATAAAAAATGTTTGTATCTGGGAACAATTTTTTTACACACCTTTAGCTTTATATTTTTAATAAAGAACTAGCCTGCTTTTATTCCCCAAACTGAATACATCTGTTAAAAACAAAGTTTATTTCTGTTTATGTCTGTTATTCAATCTTTTTCCTCTTAACAGGTCCACAGAGCAGAGAATGTTACAAAATTAACCAAGACAAGTATTAATCTTACTCTCTTGAAACACTTATGAAGTCATCATGAATCACACTTTTTAGAATTGTTACAGTAGGAAGGCCTTAGAGTGAGCTCCCTCATTTTGAAGACGAAGTAGAAATGCGAAGTGATTTACATCTGGTTTTGTGATCAGGGCATCCAGATTCTTAATCCATCATTCTTTTTCTTTTATTAAATAGGATGAGGTACATAAAGTGCTTAGCACACTGCCTGGCACAGAGGTGGCACTTGATAACTATTGCTAAAGCTATGTAGAGAGCTATAGATAAAGATGAATGCACCCAAAGATATACACACACAAATGTATATACAAATTCTGATGGTAAGAAAAGTGGCTGAGCAGAAGGAAGGATAATGAGTTTTATGTTATTTATCAAAAGTATTTACATCAATCAAATGCTATTTTCAGTAACTCAACACTAAGCCAGTTTTATGACAGAATTTCCTTCAATGCCTTTATTATTATATAGGATAGTAGGTGAGTCTCTGCCAAAGAGACCTTGTCTTTCATCTTCCTATGCCAAGCACCTCTCATAACAGGTTCTCAATAAATGGTGCTCTGTATGGATGATCAAATGATAGAAAATAAACAACCATGAAGTAATAGGCAAATTCTAACTAACTCAGAAAACTCAAATGAGAACAGTCAGAATTTGCTTTTAACAAACAAAGAGATGCATGTGGCACCTGTCGCTTCCTTACTGCTATTTTGCCTACAGAGTTGTGGACACATGTATCTTATTCGTGATTATTTTGGGAGCCAAAGCATATCTTCCAGTGCAAATGAATGTATTTGAGGGCAGGTTCTCCCTGGTCTCTCATTAGTTGTCAAGAGTGACCTAGAGGTATTTAACCTTAAGGACAGAGTTTTTCATTTGCATAGTTTTGTCCTGATCTCTGTCCTGACTAACCAGCCCAGCTTGCCTGTCTGGGAGTCGAGATGAGCAAGGAGAGAAAAAACCTAATTAAGCTAGTTTATACACTTTAACATGTCTGGAAAATGGTAGAATTAATGGCTGCAAACCATCTCTGATACTTAAGTCAAGGAATCACTTTTTTTTTTTTTCATTTTCAAAATGTGCCTATGGAAAGGAGGGAAAGGAGAGGCCCTGTGAATTCAGCCCCACATCTCCCTTTGTGGTAGCTGTTAAGCCAGTGCATTAGCAAGAAGGAGGAAGGATAATAGGGTTAGTAATTGGCAGGGCTGTCCAGCTACAACTCCCTCTCTCCTACCACTTGGCCCTGCCCAATTTATCTCTTCCATAGCCCCTTGATGCCTCATCTCTTCTCCAAACTTTTTAAAAGTTGCCCCCTGTATCTGGTAGCTTGTTATGTAAGGATATTCATCAAAGCTCCAACCTGAATGTTCTTCCACTTGTTAAATCAATATTAAAACAAGAAAGAACCTCTAGTTTAAAGCATCCGCCTTGCCATTCCCCCAGCTGGAGGGCCACCGCCAATGGTAAGTGGTGAGGGAAAAGTATAATTAAAACTTAACTTTCAAAAAGATATCATAGTTTATGCTCAGTAAGAAGCTCTTTTCGCCACGTGAACTTTCAGGTGGCAGTTCTGAACAAAATAGGTGTGGATTCCTTTTATGTGAAACCCTTAAGATAACTTTAACATGGTCCTTTGCAGTTTAATTTATCATAAATTCTGGCACCATTTATCACTAAATGCAAAATGATGAAGAAATGGCTCTATTAAATCTGAATAACTATTGAATTAAAAAGCGGTTAAATGAGTTGAAGCACATAGCACTGTTAACAATATGTGGAAGTGTGTTTGGCTGGAATAAATCACTTTCATAGCCATCATTTGAAGAGTCTACCTCGGAGAAATATGTTCAAAACTTCACATCTTGATTCCTTGACTAAATCCATATGCACTGCTAATGTACTTTTAAATTTATTTCACAGAAAACAGGAGGAAATGCCTGGTCTGAAACTCTTCGATATCAAAACAAAATTTCTCTATTCAAAAGTTGAAGAAAAGGACACTTTAAAATAGGTATGTAAAATAAAATAACGGATTTAAAGTAAATATATTTTACTTTCCTAACTCTTACTCTTTCAGAAATGGCTTTGTTATAATGTATCCATGTATTTTAACATTCTAATTTTTTTCAATGGCGGTTCTCCAAAGTATTTTAACATAGCCTAGCACATGCACACTTTAAAAATAATAATAATAAAAGGATTGACTTAAACACCTAAAGGATGGATTTTTATGAGAAATTAGTAATTAAAACAGAAGGGTTGTTCAAAGGAAGGCTCTATCACACAATCTGCATTTATATTCTGAAGAACATTAACAAAAATTGGACTTCAGAATGCAATATATATATGTATATATATACACATACATATACACATGTATATATATGTATATATATATATACATGTGTATATGTATGTGTATATATATACATATATATAGTATATGTATATATATATATATTTCTAGGATCCATGCTAGTGAAGTGCTGCTACCCAGATATGTCCCCTTGCAGGGTTTCAGCAGATAATGTTCTTAATCCTTATCCACATGAGGGCACTTTCTAGTGTCTTTAATTATCACCCTGGTATTATGATTAGAAACAAAGACTTTTCAATAGTAGTGTCCTATTGCATGTTTAGAGATATTTCTGTGTGAAATCTTTAATAAAAAGGATTTGTGAATGAACTTAATTAGCCCTGTTAAAAATATCCAGCAGATAGCAATTTCATGTCCACACAGAGAGTTGTGTCATGGCATGGGGGCAGGTTTCTTGGCTAGATTCTTTCTCTGTGAAAAGCAAAAGTGCTGTTTTTCAAGAAAGCAAAAGCTTTTTAATATGTTTACCAAATATAATATCTGGTTTACAGAAAGCAGTTTATGTAGTCTTGCTGAAAGCCAACCAGATTATGTTGTTTTACTGGGCTTACAGAAACATCTGTAGACAGAATGCTAATTTACAAACACAGAGATAGAGAGACAGAGACAGAGACAGGGACACAGGGAGGTATATTCTTGAATTCCAAAGGTATTCCAAAGACATACCTTTTTCTTTATGTATCTAATTTTTCATGGAATCTATATAACTATGCAGATAAGAAAGCACATAGCAATAATACGGTGTTGGTTCCTATAGTCTTTTGTTTTGTTTTCATGCACCTTTCTTCATCCTCCATTCTGCCAGTCCATCCACCCCCAGGAAGGGAACTCGATGGTCTCTAGGTTATTATGTGCAATGGAGCAGAGAAAGAAAGAGAAGTACCGACTATGGAAGTTAGAAGATTGAGTGGCGGGAGTAGAATACTCACATCTGAGTGAGAAGGACAGCAGATCCTTCTCTAACAGCTGTTAGTAGTCTTTGGGGCTGTTAGATTATGGGATACTAGAAGATTTAAAATTTGGTACCCACATCATTTTATTTTTCCTTTCCAACTGGATTTTCTCTGGGAGTGCTTTCAACTTGGGATGTGGCCTTTAATTATACAAAGCAAAGGAACCTCAGGAGAGATTTCAGATGAGGGAAAGCTACTGAAATGGCTACTAAATTTAGAAGGGTGGGATGAACTGGGAGATTGGGATTATATATACACTGTTATATATAAAAGAGAGAACTAATAACTAATGAGAACCTACTGTATATATAGTCAGAGAACTCTACTCAGTGTTCTATGGTGACTTAAATGAAAAGGAAATCCATAAAAAGGGGATATATGCATACAGATAGCTGATTCACTCTCCTGTACAGCAGAAACTAGCATATTGCAAAGCAACTATAGTGCGTGCATACTCAGCTGCGTCTAACTCTTTGTGACCCTATGGACTGCAGCCTGCCAGACTCCCCTGTCCGTGAGACTCTCCAGGCAAGAATACTGCGGTGGGTTGCCATTTCCTCCTCCAGGGCATCTTCCCAACCCAGGAATCAATCCTGCATCTCCTGAATTGGCAGGCGGGTTCTTTACCACTGAGCCACCTGGGAAGCCCATAAAAGCAACTATAGTCCAAAGAAAATTTTTAAAAACTTTGTTTGCTTGTTTGTTTCTTTTCTTAGCTTTCCATTGTAGATTCATTGTCCTAGTTTAAAAGAACAAAGCAGATAAGGATTCAGGGATAGTGATAGTAATCTATCTGAGAGTTAAAATTACACATTTGTCTGGGGCTTCCTTGTGTTGTGCTGCTGAGTATATTTTAAATGAAAAATTCTTCAAGTACAGATACTGAGGAAGCCAATTAAGGGCTACCACCCAAACTAGAAACTTAGAACTCATCTCCCCAGTGGTTAGAAAAACTCTAAAGGCACCCTCCCCTACTCCTGCCCCATACACCAAGATTCCTGTCCTTTGGTTATTCAGTCAAATGCTAATTTAGGAACTTCTGTGAAGGGACTTTGCATATGGAACTAAGGTATAATAATCAACTGACTTTAAAATAGGGAGAGATCCCAGGTAACTGTAGAAGGAAATGGCAACCCACTTCAGTATTCTTGCCTGGAAAATCCCAGGGACAGAGAAGCCTGGCGGGCTATAGTCTGTGAGGCAGCAAAGAGTTGGAAACTACTTAGTGACTAAACAACAATATAAAATTTTAAGATCATAAACCCATAACTTATAAAAATGGTAGGCAGGTCTGTGAGTGGATAAAAATTTCCCACACATTCTGCAAAGTGGAAAACGGATAGATTACCGGCAGTTCATGAAGTAAGACAAATAAGATCCGGCCTCAGTCTTGCAGCCAAAGGGACAGCCCATAAACCCAGCAAAACTCCACAGAAACCTGGGATTCAAGAGGGCAAAGTGTGGTTGAGAGTGAAAAAGAACAAGAGGTTGAAAACCTGAGACTTAATGAAAAGTCAATAAACATAGCAATTTAATTCTCACTTCTACTCCCACTTTTCTGCACAAAACTGTAGCAGCCAGATGTTTAATTCCTGGGAGGGGGGCGGGCAGGGACAATAAGAGCAAAACTAATGTGCTACTTAAAGGACGTGAGCAAACTTCCTGTGGAAACTAGGGCAGCTGGTGTGGATCTGGATGGAGCTCATCCAGCAGAAGCATTCCCATTTTGGACTGTGGGAGACCCAGTGGCTGACTTACTGACAACTCTCTGCATAGTGAAGTCTGCCAGTGGATGAGCAGGTTTTCTCTCATTTCACTCTTAAATATGAATACTCTGCTAAGCATCACCAGATATTTGATGAAATTCTACAAAATGAAATTTCAGAGGAAACAGAGATAGCTCAATGAATACAAGATTTTCTTTTAAGCTAAGCAGTATAATCAGGAAGATTTAGACACTACTATAAGCATTAAAAAAGGCATGATGCTGTTAACAGTAGAGAAATCATAGAAGAAAAAGAAGACGTTAGGGGCCAAAATTTTGATTACAAAAATAAAAAAAATCTTATAGATGAGCTTGAGGAGAAAATTAATAGTCAAGAAGTTGAACAAAAACATAAAATCATAAAATATGAGAAAAAATATTTTAAAGATACAGCAGATTAATCCAAGAATTCTGTAATCATTTTATTATGAATTCTAGAAAATAATAGCACTAAAAATAAGAAGAAATGATTAAATAACAATTAGAGAATTTCTCACAGCCAAAGGGCACAAGACTTTAAATAGGAAGTGTTCAGCATGACTAATAAAAAAGAATCAGAACTTGATATATGATTATTAATTTTAGAAATGGAGAGTAAAAAATTAAATACTTAAAAAAAAACACAACAGATCTCTTAATGAGAATCAGGATGTCATCAGAGTTATCATCTTGCAACAGACACAGGGAAAAGGAAAACAAAGCTTCACTGTTCTATGGGAAATAAATAACAACTTAGAATTACATACCCAGCCAAATTATAATTCAAATATGAGGTTAGAAATAACTATAGTTTCAGACATGAAATATTAGTTTATCTCCCACATTCTTTCTTCTGACACCATTTAAGATTTGTCCTACCTAAATAAATGTGGAAATATAAAAAGGATAATCTAATAGTCAGAAACAATAGGTAAAAACTTGGAAAGCAATAAGAGAAGTTGTCAGGTGACAGATGACCCTAAACCTGTGTGTGTTTACGTGTGTGTGTGTGCTCAGTCGTTCAGCTGTGTCCTCAGACTATAGCCCACCAGGCTCCTCTGTCCATGGGATTCTCTAGGCAATAACACTGAAGTGGGTTGTCATGCCCACCTCTAGGGGATCTTCCCGACCCAGGGATTGAAACTGAGTCTCTTGAATTTCCTGCATTGGCAGGCAGGTTCTTTACCAGTTTGCTATCTGGGAAGCCCTGTTCCCAGACTTAGGGAGATCTTAGTCCAAATGCGAGATAAAAGAGACAGGCTTCTAAGGGGAAATAGAGAGGGAATTTCAGGAATTTTATATTCTTAACAACTGGAAGTCCTAAAATTTGCATCAGGGAATCCTTTGGTATGCTAAAAATGCATAGAAAAGAAAGGCATTATGAAACCCAAAGAACTTGTTTAATAAAGATAATATATCTGAATAATATACCAATGTTCATTTCTTCGTTTTGATGATTATACTATGAGTATGCAAGATGTTAACAATAGGGTAAGCTGGGTGAAGGGTGTACAAAGATTCTCCATACATTTTTTGTAACTTTTCTCTAAGGGTAAAATTAATTCAAAGCATCAGAAAAACTAAAGCAAACAAGATATCACAGTTGTATGCTTTTGAATACAATGAACAACAAATACACAGTCAAGTGATAAACAACAGGAAATGGTAGGGTAACAGCATAAAGCAATTAATAATTTACCATGTGGTGTGACTTTGCTTTTGCCTCTGTCGAGAGCAATGTCACCTGAGTGAAATGATGCCAACGTAGGTGATCGAAATGCCAAATATCCAAATCTTTACCTGTAGCTGCTACCAGAAATTATCTCACAAAATGTTGGGAATGGAATTAGGCAAAGTATTTACTGAAAAAAATTCATCAGCTAGGAGATAGGTATGGAAATGGGTGAAAGTACAAACAGAGAGGAAGATGTTTACATTGTTCACTTTGTTTGTGGAAAACCAATGATAATCTGCTGGAGCTTCTATTCATGATTAATGCCTGCAAGATTGCTGCATCCAGTTAGGTTGCTGTACTTGTTCCAGATTTCCCTTGAGGCTGGCAGAATCAGAAAGATAATAGCCAAGTCCAGTCTTGACCAAACTTACTGCAAGTGTGTTATGCACAGAAGACGTGGATCATATGATCTCTGTGAGACATGTTTCGAAGACAAGGTTTTTAACAGTCCAGTGAAAAACTTGTATATGAAATCAACTGTCAGAAAGTGGATGAAGAATAATGTCTCTGATTTGAAGCAACTGTATTTTTTAGCCCATGGAGCTAAGGGACAACTTCCAATAAAAAACTTGAATGTGACTTTTGCCATGAGTGACAAAGACGAGAAGTAGGACAGTTGTGTGGAGTTCATGGAAGTGGTGGGAAACGTAAAGGATCTTGACCACCACTGTGAATATCATAGCTGTCAACTGCGATCCTTTTTATCATGAAACTGATTTCTTCTCTATGATAGAGACACTTGAGTTGAAGCCCCTTCTGACTCATTTAACCTTTTCTGTTTTAGCCATTTCTTGTATCAACAGTATGTGCTTTGATGTAGTTAATTATTATACTAATACCATACCTCATTTGGCCCTGCCTACAAAGACTAAAGCAATACCTGAAAGGATCAAATTGTTTCCAATAACTACATCCCAGAACAAAGTCTAAGCAAGCTGAAATAAATATATATATATTTATATATATGATAGACAGCAGATGCAGTTTTTACCTTTTAGTGGTATACATATATACTTTTGTGGTATGTATGTATACCACAAAAAGGCAAAACATGTATATATTTTATGTAGTTTGACTATATAAATATAGTACATTATATGTAATAGATATAAAATATATTTATATGTAAAATAAATTTATATATGTAACATATGTAAATATATATGTGTATACATATATCACATAAAGGTAAAAATTACAATATGTACCATATAGCCAATAACAAATTACTAGGCATGCAAAGAAGAAAACACAATATAGTAAACACAAAAATTATGCCAACAAAACTGCCTTTGAAATGACACAGAGTAGTTAGTAGGCAAGGATATTTTAAAAATGCTAAATCTGTATTCCATATATTCAACACTATTTCTAAGAAAGATTGGACACATTACGTAGATACATGGATTACATAAAAAGAGTCAAATCAAACCTTTAGAAGTAGAAATAATAAAGTTTGAAGTAAAAAAACTACTGTTTAATAGATTCCTTCAAATCAAAAAATTCTTGTGAAATACCACTATCAGAAATAATTACCATCAGTATGGTAGATTACCCTGCTAGTAATGACACAGTACACACGTATATGTGTACCTATGTTCAAGGAATTCTGTGTAAAGTAGTTTATGTGTTGTCCCTAAGTCATATCTGACTCTTTTGCAACCTGCCAGGCTCCTCTGCCCATGGCATTTTTCAGGCAAGAATATAGGAGTGGGTTGCCATTTCCTACTCCAGGAGATCTTTCTGATTCAGGGATCTAACCCCGTCTCTTGCATTGGCACATTTAATTGACATTAGAGTTAACGATGTAAAATATGTGAACAGATGAGAGAAATGCAAATGTAAGAAGTTAAGAATAGGGAGACTATGGCAGGTAATACCTTAGGAAATCAACGTGTGCTGCTACTTTTGAATGAGCACACATGTGCACACACTCACACACACAAGTATAAACTGTTTAAAACTGTAGTGGAAAACTCTTACCAAAAATAATGATGTTATTATCATTGGTAGAATGTAGAAAAGAAAGTGGAGGTGTTACAAATAATCATTATCCATTATAGCACATAATAATAATATCTAAGAGAGATCAATCAAAACTAGATCTATTAAACATATTATTTATAAACATATAGTGAACTCCAGAAAAATGGAAAAAGGGAAAAAATTCCCTCTATAATATAGATATAGGTGCTACAAATTAAATTAACCTAAACAAATGGCGCTACAACACTGTCTAAAATTAACTATGCCGATAGTACATACAAATTAAAAAATGTGTTATTTAAAATTTTTTTCAACTGTTGTAGTTATGAAAAATATGCTGAAGATTTAATAGTGGTTGTTATTTTAGCTATTTTGATGTTTCTATGTATTAATTGAAAATAATAATGTCATTCCTTTTCCATATTTGTATCTAGAATTTCACTCTTGACTAACTTCTTTGGGCAATGGTGATAACCAATATAGTTCCTGAGTTGAAGAAAACGTCTACTCTTTTACTCATATATAACTATGATACTGGTGTGTGTGTGAACATGCATGTGTGTGTGCAGTGTTAATGAAGATGACAAGGTTTTGATAAGAGTTTTTGTCAAGAATAAAGTAGAATTTTATCATTTACTTTCTTCTTAAAAGTATTGTAATTGCCAGAAATAACATTCTAAATAATCAGCTTAAATATTATTAATGATTATTTTTAATATTCAACAATTTTCTTCTCTATTAGTCTTTCTGAAGTAGCCAATCAGAAAGCCTTTTTTTTTTTTTCTGAGAATAGAGACTCAATATTATATAAGGACAATTAACACCAAGGATACTTATAATTAAGCTTCAGTTCTTCAAGCAAAGTATTGGTATATTGGACAGGTGACCTAGGAGTGCAAATCTCTAAACAGTTAAGTTTAAACAGGTAAGTTAAACAGGTAAGTTTAAAATTAATTTCCCACTAAGATGAATGGGAGTTTTTAAAAATGACACCTGAGTTAATGCTATTGTTTTGTAGCACTGCAGACTCAAACAAGACAGTAGGTAGCAGCTTCATTGAAGGAAGTAGTTTTCAATACAATCAAGGTAGATTTATAAATTCCTAAAGAAACTTCCCTTGGAGAAAGAAATGGCAACCCACTCCACTATTTTTGCCTGAAAAATTCCACGGACAGTGGAGCTACTGGCGGCTATGATCCAATGAGTTGCAAAGAACTGGACCTGACTGAGCAACTAAGCACACAAAAAACAAAGAAAAATTAACATTACAATTAAAAATGCAAAAACATAACAATTAAAAATGCTGCAAAACCACTTATTGAAAAGACATTTCTACTATTATTTGTTTAAAGAAAAATAATGTACTTGTCCTACAAATTATTTTTGCTTATAGGTCCAATATTTCATAAAGTGACGAAAAGTATTCAAATGATATATTGCTATAGGATTAATAAAGGCAAAGTGGCTCAGACGGTAAAGCGTCTGTCTACAATGCAGGAGACCAGGGTTCGATCCCTGGGTTGGGAAGATCCCCTGGAGAAGGAAATGGCAGTCCACTCCAGTATTCTTGCCTGGAAAATCCCATGGACCGGGGAGCCTGGTAGTTTACCGCCCACGGGGTCACTAAGAGTCGGACACGACTGAGCGACTTCACAGTCACAGACAGGTAATTTATGAGAGGGAAGGAAGGGTTTTGGAAATTTGAAGGTGGGAGATCAGAATATCTGAATTTTAGTGGAAAAGAGATAAAGAACAGAAGATCAATTATTAGCGAATGGGGTAGAAAAACACTTAAGAAGTAAAATATTGAGGCAGGCACACTTGATGAGGGTTTGTGTTGTAAATAATGTGTATCAGGTAGAAAGCTATTTAGAAACCTACTACCAAGGCTACATAGGATAGAATGAAGTGAAGTGAATTCGCTCAGTCGTGTCCGACTCTTTGCGACCCCATGGACTGTAGCCCATGAGGCTCCTCCCTCCATGGGATTCTCTAGGCAAGAGTACTGGAGTGGGCTGCCATTTCCTTCTCCAGGGGATCTTCCCGACCCAGGGATTGAACCCGGGTCTCTCACATTCCAGGCAGACGCTTTAATCTCTGAGCCACCAGGGAAGCTAGGCTGCTATAAAATAGGGCAATCCTCCTTTTTTAGGAGTGGGACCACAACTGGGACTCTGAGTGTGAAAAAAGAAAAAAACTGAGAGATGCAGTAAGCATAAGGGGTTGGCAGTAAACCTTTATCAGAATTAGAATGAATGTCATTACCTAAGAATTAATTAAGGAAAAATCTACAAGTTTGAAGTAGATCATCTATTTATAGAAGCAAAACTGCTCTAAGCAGTAAGCTTATAAACTGCACATTGCGGCATTGAGGTGGCCAGAATGAGCACTGGAAAAAATATAACCAATTGGGTATTCACAACAATATACATTTAAATATGTCTCATCTTTCCAAGGTGCCTTAGATTGTTTAGAAGCAGGCTATAAACAAATATTTAAGTGCAAGGACTGTATTTGGGAAACATCAGCACTGATAACAGGAAGTTGTGGAGTGAAACAGAGAGGTAAGTCAGTCAATAAATGGAGCAACATAGAAAACAGAACTAAACTGAGCATCATGAAAACCAAGGAAATTTAACCATAAGATAAAGCCATGACAAACAGTGTAAATATACACACATATCTCAGAGTTATCAAACATGTGGGACAGAGAAGGTACTACATCAGTCATGGGTGAGGAATATTATTTCCCTGGTACTTTGGCTTAGAGGATAAAGCATCTGCCTGCAACGCAGGAGGCCTGGGTTCGATCCCTGCATCAGGAAGATCCTCTGGAAAAGGAAATGGCAACCCACTTCAGTACCTTTGCCTGGAAAATCCCATGGATGGAGGAGCCCAGTAGGCTACAGTCCATGGGGTTGCAAAGAATCGGACACGACTGAGTGACTTCACTTTCCTTTTCATTTTCCAGCCTGCCAAGCCAGAGGAAGAGCTTCACATCAGACCTCCCAACATACTGTAGCTGGAAGTCAGTAAGGATTCCTGAATAGGTAAGATCCTAGGCACAATGAGCTGGGCATAGACAGCGTCTGTCACGCTAAAGGAAACATTATTTTGAATGGAGGGGTTGTGATAATATGTATTCTTAAAAGAATTATTCTTGATATGTCAGCATATCTTTAACATTATCCAACTTGTGATTGTCTTTGGCATGTCATGATTACATAATGGGGCTATCAAACTAGAGGTTAGGATGATCCAACTAAAATTATCTTACAAGTTCATATATCTCCTAGTTGTGATTTGAATTCTATGTGAATTTGCCAACAGGTTAAGGGGATTCAGTATTCTAGTCATAGTCACATTTTTTTTTTTTCTTGGTTGGTATGAACATGCAGGCATCCTGGATCATAGAACCCTCTCTTTGATTTTGTTTAATCCTAGTTAGTTACACTGAGACTAAACATTTCTGGAACTCTTCCTAACCCAGTATCTGGATCTGCTAATCTGATTATCAGAACAAAGAACTTGAAGATTCTAGTGAGGATTTATTACCCTTTCAGTTAATTTTCTTGACAAAACACAGCCTAGTGAGCACATGTGGAACATAGCAGTTTCCAGTGGTGTATGTGTATTTGTACATGCAAAGACACTGTCACACCCAAACCCATTAAGTTTTCTTTGCTTTTTTGGTGGCTCAGATGGTAGAATCTGCCTGCATTGCAAGAGACCCAGGTTCAATGCCTGGGTCAGAAAGATTCCCTGGAGAACAGAATAGCAATCTACTCTAGTATTCTTGCCTAGAGAATACCATGGACAGAGGAGCCTGGTAGGCTAGAGTTCATGGGTCACAAAGAGTCAGACACAGCTGAGCGAGTATCAGTTTCACTAATGTCAGGGTAGACTTTATATTTCTTATGAACCTTAATGGCTGTTTATTATAGACTTACATGAAATCACATCAGGTGTTTTTTCTCAGCATGATATGGGTGGCTAAGTGGATAAAGAATCCACGTGCAATGTAGGAGACCCAGGTTCAATCCCTTGGAGGGGAAGATCCCTGGAGAAGGAAATGACAACCCACTCTAGTATTCTTGCCTGGAGAATCCGATAGAAGAGCCTGGTGGGTTACAATCCATGATGTCACAAAGAGTCAGGCACAACTTAGCAACAAAACCACGTAAGTAATTTTATAGACTATGAAGATTTTACTGGCTATATTATTCTAGGGATTAATATTTTAATAACATTCTGAAGTGGCCTCATGTTTCTCCTTTTGTTCCAATCAATGTAAAAAGAATCACATGAAGCTTCTAAGGAAATTTATGAGTGCTTTCAGTTCTTTAAATTTTATATTCAAAATTACTATATGATATAATACATACCTAAGGAGTTGATGGATAACAATTGAATTATCACGATATTAATCATCTTCATTTGACTTCCGTTACATAAAGTATTATACTATTAGGAATTTTAAAAGTCTAGGACTTTTGTTACAAATATTTCTGAATCTTTGATAGTGGAATATAAATTATAAAACACAAATTCCATTCTCTCTTGTCTTCTAGTTTAATTAAAAGGAAGACTATAAAGACCTAAGGGGTTGAAGTGGAATAAGTAGAAAGAGCCTGGCATCAAATAGTACAGATATTTGAATAGATGGGAAAAAAGGATTTTTGAGGCTGAAGAGAAAGGTAGGGTAGGTTGATGAAGAGATGAACTTCACTGAGTACAACTGTCAGATGAAAAAAAAGAGAGAATAGGAAAAAAATTTCCCACAATATCTAATTTCTTTTCTATTACTGGCTCTGTTATCTTTAGGAGCTTTACTGTCACCTCTTTAAAATAGACATAATCATGATTTACCTGAAGCTAGTGTACTCAAATAATAATTTCAAATCTAAATCAAGGATCCTGTACCAATCGGAAATTTATTCAAAATCCTGAAATGAAACACCATGCAATGCTCAACTGATGTTAGTTTCTGATAATAATTTTTAAAAAAAAGCAAAGGAGCTTGAATATCAAATATATTAAAATTACCATAATTGAATAGCCTCCACCATATAGTCATTAAAAATCATGCAGAGCCTGTAACTTTTTTATTGGCTTGGAATTTAGCCATTGCCCTTATTTTTAAATTTTAATGACTGTTTTAACCCTTCCTATAAGGCTCAGAGAACTCCCATCTTCTTTTCTATAACAAGAATGTTCTATGGTAATATTAACAGAGGCATACCTGGTATATTTGCAGTTGAGGAAAAGTTGCCTTCGGATGATCTAATCATATCTTGACTTCAGTGTTATAGATGAAATTAAAGACTAGCCCCTGTAGAAATCTTCTTGGATTAAATATTATTCTTAGAGTATGAAATCATTCTCCTCTTTGTGTTATAGAGCACATATTATAGAATATGAATTTTAAAATATATTTTATATAGAAATAAGAAGTTACATATTCTGAGACTCAGAAAAATGACAATGCAGTCAGGAGCAATATGTATTATCTCACATGCAGAAACTGATTCTAAGCAGTGATTTATTTAGATAGAAATAGAAGGTTGAAAACATTATAAGAAAACCAGGTTTTCATTACAAACATATAATAAACCCTTAAAATATGCTAGACATTGTGTCACAGGCTGAAATACAGAGATGAATAGATTCAGTTTTTGCCTTCTTGGAAGCTAGTAGATAGGAAAATAAGAATGATTATATAATGCGCTAAATGCAATAACAGAGATTTATACAAAATTGTAAGGATGCAAATCTCTCTCCTGGTCCTTTTAGTATGCATGCACCTAGATCTTTCACAAATAATGGCAACCTTTCTAAGATCCCAGAAAAGGGCCACCAGGGTGGGGTTGGTCCATAGTCTCCCTTGGAAATGGATTCCTATATTAAATGTGCTCTGCTGTCAGGTTAGTTTTCTTTGAATTCCCTGGGGATCATTTTCTTTCCTCAACAGGGGAGCTGATTCAGTGATCTAATTAATAGCACATTTTTATGTTGGAAACGATAAGTACAATGGTTGCCAACTAAGAGATATAATTTGGCAGCAATGCACAAGAGATCATGATCTTCAAATTATGTTACTTCTTTGAATTAGTTCGAAGACAATGGAAATAAATGAAGGTCTAAGTATAAGGCCTAACTGCCATCTCCAAGAATGTAGAATTAAATGTGTAATCTAGGTTGCTATTTTGTCCCATATATATCAGAATTGGGTTAATTGAACAAATTATTTTTAAGGTTTTTCTACAATAAATAAGATCCCAAATTAGAGTAACAGTGCAAAACCCAGTAACTTGTTTACAGTAAAATCATCCTCGTAGAGAATTTCTTTAAATTTCTGGAAAAACAAATATTTAGAACTAAAGTGTTCTCAGAACCTGTTAGAAGTTGCACTGCTGCTGCTGCTAAGTCGCTTCAGTCGTGTCCGACTCTGTGCGACCCCATAGACGGCAGCCCACCAGGCTCCCCTGTCCCTGGGATTCTCCAGGCAAGAACACTGGAGTGGGCTGCCATTTCCTTCTCCAACACATGAAACTGAAAAGTGAAAGTGAAGTCACTCAGTTGTGTCCGACCCTTAGAGACCCCATGGACTGCAGCCCACCAGGCTCCTCTGCCCATGGGATTTTCCAGGCCTGAGTGCTGGAGTGGGGCGCCATTGCCTTCCTATGTACAATATTCCTTTCTCCTATTGATAATCTCTTTCTTTTGTCAAGCTTAACCTGAAACAAGATCTTGGTGGTTGTTTATGAATATTAGACAGAGTTGAAAATTCCTTCAGTTCTCAATTTTTTCCCACCACCTCATTGCAAAACAAAAATTTCATTGGTTGATGTATCACCCATTTTACAGTGAATGACCCTGCCCTGATGTGACATTCTAGGTTGGTGCCTTTTTTTCAAACATATAGTATAGGTTCAGTATATGCAGTTCAGTTCAGTCACTCAGTCGTGTCCGACTCTTTGTGACGCCATGAATCGCAGCATGCCAGGCCTCCCTGTCCATCACCAACTCCCGGAGTTCACTCAAACTCATTGAGTCAGTGATGCCATCCAGCCATCTCACTCTCTGTTGTCCCCTTCTCCTCCTGCCCCTAATTCCTCCCAGAATCAGAGTATTTTCCAATGAGTCACCTCTTTGCATGAGGTGCCCAAAGTACTGGAGTTTCAGCTTTAGCATCATTCCTTCCAAAGAACACCCAAGACTGATCTCCTTGAGAATAGACTGATTGGATCTCCTTGCAGTCCAAGGGACTCTCAAGAGTCTTCTCCAACACCACAGTTCAAAAGCATCAATTCTTCAGTGCTCAGCTTTCTTCACAGTCCAACTCTCACATCCATACATGACCACTGGAAAAACCATAGCCTTGACTAGACAGACCTTTGGTGGCAAAGTAATGTCTCTGCTTTTTAATATGCTGTCTAGGCCATAACTTTCCTTCCAAGGAGTAAGTGTCTTTTAATTTCATGGCTGCAATCACCATCTGCAGTGATTTTGGAGCCCAAAATAAAGTCTGACACTTAGAACAATCTAACATGATATTCTTCTTTTTAGTATGTATATTGTGACTGACATATACACACTACTATATATAAAATAGGTAACTAATAAAAACTGTATAGCACAGGGAACTCTACCAATGCTCTGTTATGGCCTATATGGAAAAAGAATCTAAAAATAGTGCATATGTGTATACATATAACTGATTTATTTTGCTGTATACCTGAAAGTAACACAACATTGTCAATCGACTATACTCCAATATTTTTTCAAAATATATGGTGTTTCGCTTTTATTTAGCAAAATACCAATTAGTGTCTTGTAATTAACAGTATGCAGGAATACTTCAGAGATATTGAAGGTTTGGTTCAAAACCATTGCAATAAAACAAATATTGCAATAAAGTTAATCATACAAATATTTTGGTTTCCCAGTGCATATAAAAGTTATCTTAACACTATACCATAGTCTTTTAAAAGTATAGCATTATGTTCCAAAAACAATGTACATATCTTAATTTTAAAATAATATGTTGGTAAAAAAAATAATGCTAGCCATTATTTGAGCCTTCAGCTAGTCATAATCTCTTTTGCTGGTGGAGGGCTCTTGCCCTGATGTGATGGCTACTAACTTATCAAGGTGGTGTTGCCTAAGGTTGGGGTGGCTGTGGCAATTTCTTAAAATAAGACAACAGCAAAGTTTGCTGCATCGGCTCATGTTTCCTTTCATTAATAATTTCTTTGTAACATGCAATGCTGTTGGATAGCATTTTACTCATAGTAGAACTTTCAAAATTGGAGTCAATCCTCTCAAACCCTGCTGCTGCTTTATAAAGTTTATATAATATTCTAAATTCTTTATGTCATTTCAACAATCTTCACATCTATACCAGGAGTAGAGTCCACTGTCTTTGCTTATTCACAAGAAGCAACTCCTCATTTCTTAAAAAGTTTTACCATGAGATTGCAGCAATTCAGTCATATCTCCATATCCCACTTCTAATTCTAGTTCTCTTGGTATTTCTACCACTTCTGCAGTTACCTCCTCCACTGCAGTTTTGAACCCTTCAAAGTCATCTATGGAAGTTGGAATCAACTTTTTCCAAACTCCTGTGAATGCTGATATCTTGATTTTTTTCTCATGAATTATGAATGTTCATAATTGCATCTAGAATGATGAATCCTTTCCAGAATGTTTTCAATTGACTTTGGACAGATCCATCAGAGGAATCACTCTGTGGCTATGGCCTTACAAACTGTATTTATTAACTAAGACTTGAAGGTCAAAATTAGTCCTTGATTCATGAATGGATATTGTGTTAGCAGGCATGAAAGCACTAATCTTAATGTATATTTTATTCAGAGCTCTTGGTTGACCAGTCATGTTGTCAATGAGCAGTAATATTAATACTTTGAAAGTACTCTTTTTTTTTTTTCCTGAGTAGTAGTTTTCAATAGTGAATTTAAAACATTCAGTAACCATGTTGTAAACTGATATGCTGTCATCAGGCTTTGTTTTTCCATGTAGAGAGGATAGACAGACTAGATTAAGTATAATTCTTAAGAACTCTAGTCTTCAAAATTGTAAATAAACATTCATTGGCTTCAACTTAAAGTCAACGGCTGCATCAGCCCCTAACAAGAGAGTCAGCATGTCGTTTGAAATTTTGAAGCCAGACATCGACTTCTCCTTTCTAGCTATAAAAGTCCTAGGTAGTTATCTTTTTTCCAGTGGAAGCCTGTTTCATCTGTATTGAAAATCTGTTATTTCATGTCAATGATTATTTCATTAATCATCTTAGCTAAAACTTATGGATAACTTGTTGCAAATTCTACATCAGCACTTGCTGCTACACCCTATATTTTTATGTTGTGAATATGGCTTTTTTCCTAAAACTTCATGAACCTACCTCTGTGAGCTTCAAACTCTTCTTATGCAGCTTCCTCACGTCTCTCAGCTTTCATGGAACTAAAGAAAGCTAAGAGCTTGCTGTAGATTAGGCTTTGGTTTAAGAGAATGTTGTGGCTGGTTTAATCTTCTATTCAAACTACTAAAATTTTCTTCACATCAGCAATAAACTGATAACCAGTCAGTGCAATAGTCAGAACATTTCTAACGTCTATCTTCTGAACCTGCTATCTCATGTGGGTGCAGTTCACAGCATCCCAAAGTAATTATGTAACATCAAAATTCACTGATCACACAGCAGCATAACAAATATAATAATAATGTAAAAGTTTGAAATATTGTGAGGATTTGGGCTTCCCTGATAGCTCAGTTGATAAAGAATCCTCCTGCAATGCAGGAGATCCAGTTTAATACCTGGGTCAAGAAGATCCTCTGGAAAAGAGACAGGCTATCCACTCCAGTATCTTTGGGCTTCCCCTATGGTTCAGCTGGTAAAGATTCTGTCAGCACTGTGAGAGACCTGGGTTCAGTCCCTGGGTTGGGAAGGTCCCGTGGAGAAAGGAAAGGCTACCCTCTCCAGTATTCTGGCCTGGAGAATTTTGTGGACTGTATAATTTTTGGAGTTGTAAAGAGTTGGTCAGGACAGAGCAACTTTCACTTTCACTTTCATTGTGAGGATTACCAATATGTGATATAGAGCCATAAAGTTAGCAAATACTATTTTAAAAATGTCACCAAAAACCCTCCTGTATGCAAGGTTGCTACATACCTTCAATTTGTTAAAAAATAAAAATATAAAAAGCAGTATCTGTGAAGCATAATAAAGTGAAGAAATATTCAACTGGGTTGGCTCAAAGAACAGAATAATGTTCATTTGGATTTTTCTGTAATATCTTACGGAAAATTGCAATGAACTTTTGGGCCAACCCAACACAATAAAAGAAGTATACCCATATTTCTTTCCTCAACCAAGACAGACATCATGTTTGTTCCATTTTAACAATTCACATTTTACTTACAACTGCAGTTATCTAAATGCAGTAAATTGTTTAAAATTATGATTTATACAATAAAAGGTCTTATCTCCCTAAATATAAGATCTTTGAAGATGAGAATTTTGTGTTAGAACTATCACTACCTAGCCTAGGTGTTTACACATTGTCAGTGCAAAAAACAAATAAATAGTCAATGATAACTAAAAAGAAGTTGAAGATATTATGAACAAGATCCTTTCTTTTAAGAATCATGGGAATTCAGTGAAACAGGTCCAGATATGTTTGTTGTGAGCAAACTTGAGTCATTACTCTAAACATTTCTAAACAATAATGTTAAGTTTTTAAGCATCTTGCTGAAGTGTAATTACCTCTGTTTTGTATAGGAAGAAGAGAGGCAGATGACAGTGGTGTCCTGGCCTTATAC
Source organism: Nanger dama (assembly GCA_917880005.1). NCBI lineage: Eukaryota > Metazoa > Chordata > Mammalia > Artiodactyla > Bovidae > Nanger > Nanger dama. Next base: position 33,288,162 of record CAKJTW010000010.1, on the reverse strand, counting down.
ATTCACTGTAACAAAGTGGAAATCAAGCATCCTACCTGGAAGAAAATGTGTACATCACCTATATTGACCTGACTTTAGGTGCTAGCTATATAGATAGCCTTGATAAAATGACATTATTCCAAGATTATCTTTTTTCTCTCTAAAGCATAGAACATGGGTTAAGAGCATGATCTATGTACAGATTTACGCTTGAAATCTTGTTCTACTGCTTACTAGTTGTGTTATTTGCTCAAGTATGGCAAACTCTTTGCAATCCCATGCGCTATAGCCTGCCAGGCTCCTCTTTTCATGGAATTCTCCAGCCAAGAATACCGAGTGGGTAGCCATTCCCTTCTCCAGGCAGTATTCCCAACCCAGGAATCCTAAGACCTGAGAAAATCACTACAGCTTTCCGTACTTCAGCTCCCTCATATGTAAAATGGGGGAAAAGTAACTGTTGCCACTTCAAGAGGTCATTGTGAGGACTGAAAGAAATTATGTTCAAACGATCACCTGGGACATAATACCTGGTCAAGGAATGAAAAATTGATACAAGCGTGCCAGATTTGCTTTATTTCTTAAATGTATTTTTATCTCTGCAATGAATCTGCAGGTTGTGCTCAGAGAACATTTTAGGAAACTTAATTCTTCTCCAGATGGCCTGCTTCCTCACTGGCACTGAGTGAACTGTAATGCCTAATGAAAGGGGGGCGGAAATCTTAATTTCTATGGACTCCACTTTCCTCAGCTATTAAGTAATATGCTTAATTTAGTAAGAACCCTTCTCTGAATATATTCATGCACTCAAAGTGGTATAATTTTTTTTATGTTTAGTGTCATTAACATGATTATTATCCAATTATTTATTGAGTGCTTACTCTGTATCAGACTCTGGGGTAGGTGTTTTATGTGGCTCACTTCCTTGAGCCTCTTAGGATTCTGTCTTTCTTGAGGTGCAATAATAATAATTTCAAGTAGTGCCTCAGATGATGAGTATCAGAAGCTTGTACAATTGAATTTATCTTTTTTGTTGTTGTTTCCACTGCCTGTCTATATTATGGTCAACATCCTATTGGACTTTTAAGTCACAGTGATATATTAAATTTGATTTTTAACAGAATCTTAATAACTCTTGAGCATCATTATGAGTTCAGAGTCTTATAAATCTAGTTTGGATTAGTTTACTCTCACAGTCTCACCCTGCATTTGTACATGTTGAAAAAATACTTTCATCATTTTACTGTGCGCTTGGATATTCTTATAAGAATTTCCTGAAATTTGTATCTATTGGCTTTCCTAATTGCTATCTATTGAATTAAATCCTCACATCATATCATAGTAAATCGTTGATGAAGACTGTTTTTAGGTCTTAAGTATCAGTAAAATTTTTCACTTGCTCCCCAAGACCTTTAAATTCCCAAATATAAAATGCTCAGACAAGCAGTGACAATAAGTGTGACGCAGGCCAAATTTGCAGACTGCCTGCTTCACTTTAGTTTACATACAAATGGAATTTGGAAATGAGCAGCTCTAGGAACTATCAAATAATTCCCAGACCCAAGCTAGGTCCAAGAGCTAGAGAGCATATTTTTATTAAAGGTTTATGAATCAGCTTGGACTTTTCTCTGCACTGACCCATTCTTGCCTTATGCCCTTTACTTCTGGGCAAAGATAAATTCTGCTTTTCACATAACATTTTATTATTTGTAAGAACAACAATATTGTCACAAAATATTAAATCACAATAGCTAGGGTTATTTTCAGGTTTGGTTTACAGCTTATTAGCCCGGGGGTAGGTGGGAACAACTTAAGGAAACCAATGATACTGAAAAATTAATTTATAATAATTATACTTCTCATTTACAGAACTCATTATATTTTATAAAATACTTCCAAAAACATAATCACAAGGTGATTCAGAACACAGGCAACCTGGGCTGAAAATCTGGTCCATGATTTATCCTCTGTGTGGCTAAGGGCAAACTTTAACATGTTTCAGTTTCCTCATCTGTAACATGACTCTGATGGTAACTGTACAGATCCCAAAGAAGACTAAATAAGCTAATATTTATAAAACACTTAGGATATTGTCTGGCATGCAGAAATTGCTATATAATTGTAGAACAATGACAAAACTTAAAGGGACAGTACTTGTTTTAAGACCTTGTTATTGCTTTTTCTAGAAAGAAAAATTTGTTGCTCAAAGGACTAAATCAAGCTCATATAAGTACTAAGGATTGTAACTGTGATTCAATCCAGCTATCATGCTCCAAGGCTACCTTCTCTTTTTCTTCAAAACATTAAATTCTAAGAATTAAACCTTGAGATTATGTGTATCTAATCACTTTTTTCATTTATGCATTGTGCAGCCAGTAATTTTGATTCACAGTTTCTGTATAACAAGGTACCTTTATATAGCAACATTTTAGCAAGTATCAGAATCACATACTTTCATTGCATTATAGATGTCACATCTGGTTGTGAACCCACTTCATCAACAATACTTAAAACTGTTTGTGGACAAGATCTCCTCTAATGAGAGCCTAGTAGACAGTTAAAAGTCAGTATTATTATAGCTGTATCTTTTATGGTCTGGAAAAAAAGGAGACTGGCTACTGAAGGTCATTCTACAATAGTTCCAGAATAACCTCCACATATCAATGGTCAGAATCTTCTCTGCAGCTGTGCTTTTTAACAAGCATGGCCATTTTGGTCTCAATGCCAAGCATTTATTTTGACTTTCTGTGTGCCAAGTGCTGTGTTTGGGCCTGGGACAACAAAGAATGCAACCTATTCTCAAAATGCTCACAGTCTAGTAATAAAGATGTAAACATATTTATAGAATTACCAGTAGAAAATCAATAGAATTGATACCAAATAGTTTACAGTCATTAATCCCTGGTGCAAATATATATGTGAGTTCATGGATACTTCTGCTTTTTCATTTTTACATGTCTTTCACTTTTGCACTTTTTAAAAAAGAGTAGGAATTACTTTTCAATAAAAGTTTTTGAGGTGCAAAAATTAAAATTAAAATTGAGTCTATAATACAAAAAGAAAAATGCCTGGGAAGGAATAATTAGGAACTATGGGAAGGAATATGTATAAAGAACAAATGAGGAAGTGTTTGACTACCCCTGTGTCTTGAAAAGAGTAGAGAAGTTATTCTGTGAAAACTTTACGGTGTGATGTGCATGTATGTACATTTATAATAATTTTAATTGTCTACTGTGTGTGCTCAGTCATTTAGTCATGTCCAACTCTTTGAGATTCCAATGGACTGTAGCCCATCAGGCTACTCTGCCTGTGGAATTCTCCAGGCAAGAATACTGGAGTGGATTGCCATGCCCTCCTCCAGGGGATCTTCTCAACCCAGGGATCGAACCCAGGTCTCCCACATTGCAATGGATTCTTTCCGTCTGAGTCACCAGGGAAGCCCAAGAATACTGGAATGGAGAGCCTATCCCTTCTCCAGGGGATCTTCCTGACCCAGGAATCAAACTGGTTCTTCTGCATTGCAGGTGGATCCTTTACCAGCTGAGCTACAAAGGAAGCCTCCAAGATCTACTAGAAGGATTATATGGGGAAGGTGTTTCAGGCTTTTGGAGAAGCACATTCATAGTTGAAAAGGAATGAAGTCAAGTGAGATAGACCAGGAATGATGACAGTTTTTTTCTTTAGCAATATCATGAAATGCAATTAAGGAACTGGTGGTAAGAGAAAAGGTAGCAGAAATGGGCAGTGACCAAAGCTTGATAGGCTCTGTACACTGCTAAGAATATTATATTCTTATATTCTAAAGGATTTTAAGTAGAGAGCTATCAAGGCAAGATTTACATTTTCTACTAACTGCTTTTAGATAACCTCCTAGGTTCTTCAATCTTTTGATAACTATCAAATATCTATTAAGTGGTAGGCACTATTCTATATATTAAGGACACATTCAACAGCAAAATGGACAAAAACCCAGTAGTATGCAGAAGCCAGCCTGTACCAGTTTGTGAAAACTACCTTTACATTTTGAGAAATTTTGCAAATTTCTCCTTAAAGCTTGGTAGCATGAAATAAACATGACGGTAATATTTACACCACAGAAACTGGCCTATGTTACAAATCAGGGCTTCCACCCCCAAATCCCAGAGAGCTGATTGTTAGGCATGTACCAGTCCACCACTGCAGAGGTCCCATATCTCATGGGCTTATGTTTAATATGAATGCCTAATTACATTTATTACATTATATATATAAGTATATACAGCTTATATTTTATATAAAAGGTGTTACATAAAACATGTGAAAGTTGATCAAAGACTTATGGAAGGTGAAGGGGTAAACCACTCTGCTCAGGGCCCTAGGATAAGAGCAACCCTGGTGTGATGCTGGGAGAGTGAGTTGGGGCCAGTGTAACTGGGGCAGAGTGAGTGAAGAGAGGCATATTTAGGAGATAACAGTGGAGATAGAAAGGACCAGCATGAGAACGGGAAGCATCACTACTTGTGTGGACTTTTCCTTTAGGCTGCATGAACAGGAAGTCATAGGAGAACTGCAGAGAGAATGATATGATCCATCTATGGCAACTGCCAATTGGTTCTTCTACTAAGCATCCAAAGTCTAGTTGCATGGCTTTATAAACAGTAACTGAACTTCACAATATTTTATTATACCTTTGCCTGAATGTAGCTTTGGTTTTATGATATTACTAAACCTACCCCTAAAGATGCTTGATCTCCAGATTTGCTCACACGTAAGCGATTCTCATCACCTCTGAGTGGTGCAAGTGGAAACCTGCCCAGAAGAGAAAGAGGGTCAACACTACTTAGCAGGCAAACACCCTCCCATTCTCCACTATTACCAGAAGTTTCTGTGACTCCAGCCTGGACAGAGCCGTGGCTTTATACATGATTGTCCATGACCAAGTCCAGTGACACCTTCCCTGGCTAAATGGAAGGGGGGGGCATTTGAATCTCCCTGTTTCATATTTCACAATATGAAACCTATGAATATGAAGGCAGCACAAAGTCTATATTATAGGTTTCCTCCTTACGTTTACTCTTGCAAATTGCAATGGTGTAAGTCTTTATTTATGCACACTGGATCTTTTAAGTGATTCCAAGAGGCCAGAATCTATGTTTCACTGATTTTGAGAAGTATGTAAGATTATCATTAGTAAGTAACTATTTATTAAACATCACAATGCTGATGATACCAATAGTGATTGAGCACTATAAACAGTGAAAATTATTTTAAGCCTTTTTAGCATTTTTCTTAGACTTTTTCCTTATTCTCACAAAACAATGAACTGAGGCAGTGTTAGAAATCACAGTGGAAATGAATTGGAATCAGGAGTTTTGGTTAAGCTAGTGTATAGTCAACGGAGAGAATCAAAAGAAGATAAAGAGCATGGAATAATACAGAGTCAGTCTTCTTGAATTGTGGTGGACAGCTGGCTCACCTCTAGCTTTTCAGTCACCACACCTTAATAGGGACAAGAAGCTCATAGCTGAGAAAAATGAGAAAACAGAAATAAGTGTTATAAACTATACAAGAGTAAATTAAACACAAAGTTTCCAAGCCCTGAATCAAACAGCATTGCTCTGCACAGACCACATGATAAAATAACATTTCTCAAAGACCTCAATTATGTAGCCACTATATTTAGTAGTAAAACAATGAAAAAATGTTAAAGCTTCCTTTAGTCATGGAAATAATTTTGGAGGCTATAAGGTACATTTTAATGGATATCTATTTTTCCAGATTATTTCTAAGAAGGAATGGGTAAGCTGAATAAACTGTTACCACTTTATTTCAGTCGATAGTATATTATTTAACAAACTGAATTTTCATCATTTAATATTTAGTTCATGGTCTTTCTGGTCTGAATACAAACTCAGTGATTAAAATGTAGGTATAGTGTATCTGCAAGATACAAATAGTATGTTGGTGTTCTTTGTAAATTCTGAACAATTTAATAAATAGTTAACAAAGGCAATTTGAGAACTTCTTGAGATGCAGATTATTGATAACATACAACATCAATAGAATGAATATATGCCACTTTCTCTTCACTCTGTTTCAATTCTTTGATAGGTGTAGTAGCAATCAATACAGTAAGACTCAGCACTTCTCCATCAAATTTGTATTTGGTACAAACATTGAAAAATAATACCTCTTACTTATCTGATAATGTAGAAACATATGCAATACAAAAGGATATCCATTCATCCAGTCATTCTGCAGTTGCAATATACTCTGCATTTTTAAATGTGTTTAGAAGACTAATACTTAAAATGCAATTGCATTAATTATACCTCCCTGATTTGATATAACAGGATAATGTCTGTTCAAGACTCTTCTAAGTTTCTGTACAAATAATAAAGCAAAGTAGAAAAATGAGTAGCTTAATGCTCCTTCTTTAAAATAATTTAGTGGATTCAAACAGTGACTGAACTAGTTAATTAATACAGTGAAAAATAAGAAAACTGTGAAAAACATCATATGAGAGAGACTTTTTCTAAAGATAGCTTTTTAAAAGAACTTACAAATTGTCAAATCTCACCAAAAAAGAAGCATTTTTATGAGATTTTAATGAAAAAAAAAAATCAGCCACGTTTAACCTGTGTTTCCTAAATAGAATTCTTTCTACATCAAGGTTTCTTTTCTTTCCAGTAGATTTTTCAGGTGACAAACACTAAAATATCTCAAAAAATAAAGCCATAATTCAAGTAATTATAAAGCCTATTATTATCTAGTTATGCTCTTTGTATCTAAACAGTTATGGCTTTGTAATAGTTAAATTTTCATCCATTTAATATCACTAATTATTTTCCTTCTGCAGCTTTGATGGGTTAGTTATAGCCTGGAATAAAAACACTGTGGTAAGGACAACTGTACAGCAAGGTTAAGTGCCTTCTTGTCTTCAGTACCAATAATTACCTTTAAACAAAAAAAGGCTGTTTTCAGATTTGACAGTTAATTTACTAATGAGTATGTGGACCCAATTTATAATAAAGCAATATTGACCAGAAATAATCCTACATTGGTACTCATCTGAATTATTTTTATTGTTCATGTCCTCTATTAAATAAATTGAAAAGGATTAATTTTGCAAGATGGGATTGTCAGAGACTGTTGCATAAACTAGATGCATGTCAGCACTAAATTTAATTATTGATCACAATACAATAGTGCTGAGTGTTTCAATCCCCAAACAGCTTCCAGTAACTATCAGCAGATTCCAAATATAGAGACTGAAGTAAAAATTTGATTGCAGATGACTATATTTTTAATAAATAAATATTTCATCAACACTAAATAAAAATTTAATTTTACAGAAATATTTAGATCATTCATTGAACCAGGGAGCAAATGAACGATGAATGAGGGTGACTTCCTTCAAGATACAAATTTTATTTTATGGTTTAATGGTCTCAATATCCACGGGGTTATTTTTATCCATTCATTTTGGCACAGAAATAAAACTTGTAAATAGAAGACCACTTAGAGCATGCCCTTATGTTGTTTAATAGCATAAAGTAGCAGCTGACTGGGTTGGATTTGGATCTAGAATTCTGAACCACAGTCTCCTGCAAAACATTATAGACTAACATAGTACAAATATCAGTATTGGAATATAACTTGAAATGTGACCATTTGAAACTGGGTGGAAATTGAGAAATTCAATATACCAACTAGCTATAAAATATGAAATAGTTTTTTTAATTGAAATTGCATTCATGAACTGGTTGTATTGATAAGCAGAGTTTACTAGTCAGAGTGGACATTTAGCTTAACTGATTAATCATTCTGACATGATGTAAAATATTCTTTAAGCTTAACAATCAAACAGAATTGCAACTGCTTTTCCTAGGATATGGTTAAAGAATCAATGAGTGTGTACTGAGAGATGATCTATTTATAAGAAATGAATTAAATGATAGTTCTGCTACCAAGAAAATAGACATGGTCTTAGCTTCAGTCAGGACTTCTTTCTGTGAAAACTCAAATATTCAGTGTACTCAGGATTTTATTATATAACCATAAAAATTTTATTTCAATTTAGAAAATAAAAGGATATATTAGTATTACTATTACAGTTTGTATGATTTGGAATATTCATTCTGGGATATAGTGCTCAAATAAAAACATAAAAATATTTAATACTATGTGAAATATATTGCAAGAGTAGAAGTCATTTTATTTTAAATGAAAAAAGCAGCAAAATTGTCCTACTAAATAAATCTTAAAGGAGAAAAAAGATGCTTATAGCTTTTACCAAGAATTTATAGAGTGAAATTCAAGCAAGTGTTGATTAGATCATTTGATTCATTCAATCTATTTTTAATTTGATGTAAAACTTTGGAAATTAATATACTGTTTTAATTTTGATAAGCATTGGTAAGGGAGAAAGTCATCATTACTCTAATAAATTTTTAATATGTATCTTGACAATTTTTCAATTTCCTCTGACCTTTTGAACAATAGCCCTACACATAATTCTTTACTCTAAAATTCATCAGTTTGGTTTGAGTAGAATTTATTCTTCTCTATCTTGAATTTGAATCCAGCTATTCATTTCTTGTATTACTGTAATAAATCAGTAAATTAAAAATAAAAGACTTAAATATATCTCAGAACTTATTCCTTTATGTGATGGCATAGAACATTCAAGAGCCAGGCTTCAGAGCTAAGCAGATGATGGTTCAAAACCCAAATCAGACGTTGAAAGTAGTGTCATCCAAGCAATTCACTTAAATCCTCTTGAGTCTCTACCCATCTGAATTTTTAAAAATTACTTTTAGGTAAATAATAGTCTAACTTTGGAAATATGTCTTTAAAGTTTTGTTGTTATTGTTTGGTTGCTAAGTCGTGTCTGACTGTGTGATTCCATGAACTGTGAAGTCTACCAGTTTCCTCTGTCCATGAGATTTCCCAGTAAAGAATACTGGAGTGGGTTGCCATTTTCTTCTCCAGGGGCCTTCCTAAACCAGGGATCAAAATCATGTCTCCTACAAGGTAGATTCTTTACCACTGAGTCACCAGGGATGCCCCTTTAAAAGTTAGCTTTAAGAAGATTCAGTCTATGGTTAAACTCATCATTATTTCATTGGCCTTCACTCTTGACAGAGTAAATGACATCTCATATGTTATCTGCCTTAGTACACAACATACATATTATGTCTACGCTATCTTATCATTGAGTGGTTTGGAGGCACCAGAGGACAAAAAAAAAAAAAAAAAAAACAGAACACAAGCGAAGACTCTAAATATGGACATCACCAGATAGTCAATACCAAAATCAAATTGATCATATTCTTCACAGTTAAAAATGTAGAAGCTCTATACAATCAGCAAAAACAAGACCTGGAGCTGACTGTGACTCAGATCATGAACTCCTTATTGCCAAATTCAGACTTGAAGACAGTAGGGAAAACCATGAGACCATTCAGGTATGACCTCAATCACATCCCTTACTATTATACAGTGGAAGTGACAAATAGATTCAAGGGTTTAGATCTGATAGAATGCCTGAGGAACTATGAATGGAGATTCATGACATTGTACAGGAGTACCATCCCCAAGAAAAAGATATGCAAAAAGGCAAAATGGTTGTCTGAGGAGCCCTTACAAATAGCTGTGAAAAGAAGAGAAGTGAAAGGCAAAAGAGAAAAGGAAAGATATACCCATTTGAATGCAGAGTTCCAAAGAATATCAAGGAGAGATAAGAAAGCCTCATTCACTGATCAATGAAAAGAAATAGAGAAAAACAATAGAATGGAAAAGACTAGAGATCTCTTCAAGAAAATTACAGATTCCAAGGAATATTTCATGCAAAGATGGCCTCAGTAAAGGACAGAAATGGTCTGGACCTAACAGAAGCAGAAGATATTATAAGAAGAGGTGGCCAAGAATACACAGAAGAACTATACAGAAAAGATCTTCACGACCCAGATAACCATAATGATGTGATCACTCACCTAGAGCCAGGCATCCTGGAATGTGAAGTCAAGTGGACCTTAGGAAGCATCACTATGAACAAAGCTAGTGGAGCTGATGGAATTCCAGTTGAGCTATTTCAAATCCTAAAAGATAATACTGTCAAAGTACTGCACTCAATATGCCAGCAAATTTGGAAAACTCAGCAGTGGCCACAGGACTGGAAAAGGTCAGTTTTCATTCCAATCCCAAAGAAAGCCAATGCCAAAGAATGTTCGAACTACCACACAATTGCACTCATCTCACATGCTAGCCAAGTAATGCTCAAATTTTCTAAGCCAGGCTTCAACAGTATATGAACTGTGAACTTCCAGATTTTCAAGCTGGATTTAGAAAAGGTAGAGGAACCAGAGATCAAATTGCCAGCATTCGCTGGATCATGGAAAAAAGCAAGATTTCCAGAAAAACATCTACTTCAGCTTTGTTGACTACACCAAAGCCTTTGACCATGTGGATCACAAAAAACTGGCAAATTCGTAAAGAGATGGGAATACCAGACCACCTGTCCTGCCTCCTGAGAAATCTGTGTACAGGTCAAGAAGCAATACTTAGAACTGGACATGGAGCAATAGAACGGTTCCATTCGGGAAAGGAGTACGTCAAGGCTGTATATTGTCACTCTGCTTATTTAGCTTATATGCAGAGTACATCATGAGAAATGCTGGGCTGGATGAAGCACAAGCTGGAATCAAGATTGCAAGGAGAAATATCAGTAACCTCAGATATGCAGGTGACACCACCCTTATGACAGAAAGCGAAGAACTAAAGAATCTCTTGATGAAAGAGAAAGAGGAGAGTGAAAAATTAAAACTCAACATTTTGATCTGTGGCTTAAAAGTCAGGATTCAGAAAATAATATCATGGCATCTGGTCCCATCACTTCATGGCAAGTAGATAGGGAAACAATGGAAACAGTGACAAACTTTATGTTTGGGGCCTCCAAAATCACTGTAGATGGTGACTGCAGACATGAAATTAAGAGACGTTTGCTCCTTGGAAGAAAAGTATGACCAACCTACTACTACTACTACTAAGTCACTTCAGTTGTGTTCAACTCTGTGCGGCCCCATAGATGGCAGCCCACCAGGCTCCCCTGTCCCTGGGATTCTCCAGGTAAGAACATTGGAGAGGGTTGCCATGTCCTTCTCCAATGCATGAAAGTGAAGAGTGAAAGTGAAGTCACTCAGTCGTGTCCAACCCTCAGCGACGCCATGGACTGCAGCTTTCCAGGCTCCTCTGTCCATGGGATTTTCCAGGCAAGAGTACTGGAGTGGGGTGCCACTGCCTTCTCCAATGACCAACCTAGAAAGCATATTAAATAGCAGAGACATTACTTTGCCAACAAAGGTACATCTGGCCAAGGCTATGGTTTTTCCAGTAGTCATGTATAGATGTGAGAGTTGGACTATAAAGAAACCTGAGTGCTGAAGAATTGATGCTTTTGAACTGCAGTGTTGGAGAAGACTCTTGAGAGTCTCTTGGACAGCAAGGAGGCCCAACCAGTCCATCCTAAAGTCCTGAATATTCATTGAAAGGACTGATGCTGAAGCTGAAACTCCAGTACTTTGGCCACCTGATGTGAAGAACTGACTTATTGGAAAAGACAGTGATATTGGGAAAGATTTAAGGCAGGAGGAGAAGGGAATAACAGAGGATGAGATGGTTGGATGGCATCACCAATTATAAGGACATGAGTTTGAGTAAGCTGTGGCAGTTGGTAATGGACCGGGAAGGTGGGGTACTGCAGTTCATGGGGTAGCAAAGAGTCAGACATGATGGAGTGACTGAACTGGACTGAACATCAAGTAATATTAGTGTGAAATAAAAACCTGTTTCAGAACTTCACAAGAAAGTAAAACAGCCCATTGTCTTGTGTAAGGTAGGACTATATATATTACAAATAATAGAAAATCCAAATTAAACTGGCTTAAACAAGGAAGGCTGTTTTTGACTAATGTAACAAAAGAATGAGAGGAAAGTGGTCTTCACAGTCAAATAAATGCTGTTCAGTCCATTTGTCTATAAGTCCCTCAGCTTGCAGGGCCTATTTTGGAATATAAGTTCATTTCCACCCTACCTCCTCTCATGATTGCAAAATATTTGCTTCCTTTTTTATTTCTAAGGCAATAGAGCAGAGGTCTGCAAATTAGACCTGCAGGAAAATGCTTGCTTACAACATGGTTTTGTGTGGCTCACAGGCTAAAAGTTGTTTTCACACCTTTAAATGGTTAGAAAAATTCACAAGAAGAGTAACAGTTTGCAGCACATGAAAGTTACATAAAATTTAAATTTTCTCAATGTCCATAAATAAAGTGTAACTGGAACACAGCTATCCTCATTTATTTATCATCTGTGATGTAACAGCAGGCAGAATTGAACACGTTAGACAAGGACAGTATCATGTGACCAACTATACAACATACATCCTGAGTTTAACTTCAAGGGACAACCATAAAATCTCATGGCAAGGGGGATGCTGCATACATGATTTTCTAATCAGTCATGTGGATTTCTGCCTAAAAACAACCAGTGAGGCAAACTGGATGGGATTACCCTAACTGGATTTAGCTTTACTATCCAATATGGAAGGCACCAGTCACTTAACACAAGTGTGACTGAGGACTGAATTTCTTACATTTTAAATATTTTTATTTTAATTTTAAGACAGTAAATTCATTATATGTTAATACTTTTGGAACAAACTCGATATGAGAATCTATCTTTTTAACTATGAACTTTATAAATCTCAACACAGATCAAGGATTTCAGATGAAAATTTAACATCCAAATGTGGCATGTTGCTAAGGAAATACATCCCAGATTCTGAGGAGTTAATACTAACAAAAGGATATGAAATATTTCATTAATAATTTTATATTGATTACATTTTGAAATGACAATCTTTTGGATTTATTGTGCTAAATAAAACATTAAAAGTGATCTCATCTGTTTATTTTTACCTTTTAATATGACTATCTAAACATTTAAAATTATATATATGTCTTGTATTGTATATCGACTGGACAGCCCTAGCTCCGGTAAGTTTCTCCTATAATGTAAAAGAAGATCCTGTGTTATCTGCTGGTAAAGAGTTACTTAGATGCTGGTACACAATAAGCACATTTCTACTATAAGTGTAACTGTTCAGTTCAGTTCAGTTCAGTCGCTCAGTCGTGTCCGACTCTTTGCGACCCCATGAATCGCAGCACGCCAGGCCTCCCTGTCCATCACCAACTCCCGGAGTTCACTCAGACTTGCATCCATCGAGTCAGTGATGCTATCCAGCCATCTCATCCTCGGTCGTCCCCTTCTCCTCCTGCCCCCAATCCCTCCCAGCATCAAAGTCTTTTCCAATGAGTCAACTCTTCTCATGAGGTGGCCAAAGTACTGGAGTTTCAGCTTTAGCATCATTCCCTCCAAAGAAATCCCAGGGCTGATCTCCTTCAGATTGGACTGGTTGGATCTCCTTGCAGTCCCAGGGACTCTCAAGAGTCTTCTCCAATATCACAGTTCAAAAGCATCAATTCTTCGGCGCTCAGCCTTCTTCACAGTCCAACTCTCACATCCATACATGACTACTGGAAAAACCATAGCCTTGACTAGATGGACCTTTGTTGGCAAAGTAATGTCTCTGCTTTTGAATATGCTATCTAGGTTGCTCATAACTTTTCTTCCAAGGAGTAAGCGTCTTTTAATTTCATGGCTGCAATCAACATCTCCAGTGATTTTGGAGCCTCCCAAAATAAAGTCTGACACTGTTTCTACTGTTTCCCCATCTATTTCCCATGAGGTGATGGGACCGGATGCCATGATCTTCATTTTCTGAATGTTGAGCTTTAAGCCACCTTTTTCACTCTCCTCTTTCACTTTCATCAAGAGGCTTTTTAGCTCCTCTTCACTTTCTGCAAGGGAGGTGTCATCTGCATACCTGAGGTTATTGATATTTCTCCCAAATCTTGATTCCAGCTTGTGTTTCTTCCAGTCCAGCGTTTCTCATGATGTACTCTGCATATAAGTTAAATAAACAGGATGACGGTATACAGCCTTGACATACTCCTTTTCCTATTTGGAACCAGTCTGTTGTTCCATGTTCAGTTCTAACTGATGCTTCCTGACCTGCATACAGATTTCTCAAGAGGCAGGTCAGGTGGTCTGGTATTCCCATCTCTTGAAGAATTTTTCCACAGTTTATTGTGATCCACACAGTCAAAGGCTTTGGCATAGTCCATAAAGCAGAAACAGATGTTTTTCTGGAACTCTCTTGCTTTTTCCATGATCCAGTGGATGTTGGCAATTTGATCTCTGGCTCTTCTGCCTTTTCTAAAACCAGCTTGAACATCAGGGAATTCACGGTTCACGTATTGCTGAAGCCTGGTTTGGAGAATTTTGAGCATTACTTTTCTAGTGTGTGAGATGAGTGCAATTGTGCAGTAGTTTGAGCATTCTTTGGCATTGCCTTTCTTTGGGATTAGAATGAAAACTGACCTTTTCCAGTCCTGTGACCACTACTGAGTTTTCCAAATTTGTTGCAATGGGTTAATAAAGCACTTAAGATGAATATGTTAATATGATAATGATAGACATTATATGCACTCTTCTCAAAAGCATATTATCTAGTTAAAGAAGCAAATTTACACAAGTTGTCTGGTTTCACAAATAAGCTATAGTACATACATGTACTATACACAGACATGTAGGACATGTCCTATATGCTATAATGGACACAAAAGAAGTTGCTGTAACAGAGTCCCTGAAATATATTAACTTTAAAAAAACAGAAATTGATTTTCTCTAATAAAACAGTTAAGAAGAAGGGAAATGTTTCAGGATAGGAAGGTCGCTTTGCTTCCTTGGTTCGTCAAGGGATCCAAAATCTTTCTTATAGTGGCCATAAAACCACCACTCAGATATCCCAAAGCAAGAAGCTTAGTTGACCACTGATGCCCTCTGTCACTTTTCTGGATTCATTATCATGGAGGCCACCCTGACCCCAGGATGTTGTCAACCAACGACTGCATACAGCTGAGCTAGCAATGAAAACCCTTTTTCTGCAGAGCATAGGTCTGCCTAACAAGCAACTTTAAACAGAGGACTTCATAACACACTGCCATCTCTCAGAGGAGAGTCTCACTTTTTGCCCACTTCTCCTTCCTTTGGAATCCCTTCAAAACTCTTTGTGCCAATAAATCTCCTGTGCATATAACCCCCTTTTGATATCTGCTTTCAAGAGTACTTGGACTAACACATCCCTATTCTGCTGCTGTCCCATTTCCTAAGCAGGACCTTGTCTGCATGGTCAAACATACTCCCACTCCAACCCACAAAAAGTGGGAAAAAAATAAATGGAATTTACCCTCAGTCACATTACAAGGGACTGTGATTGTAAAGTCATTCAGTCGTGTCCGACTCTTGTGACCCCATGGACTGTAGCCTACCAGGCGCCTTTGTCCATGGAATTTTCCCCATTACAGGGGAAGTTTGCACAAATCCCTTCCATTCATTTCCCAGGCAAGAACTTAGTCACATGATCACACTGTTGGAAGAGAATCTAGTCTATCCCTGGGAAGATATGCCCTAGTAAAGTTCAAGAGGTTCTGTTTCTAAAATGAAAAGGCAAAGAGTAAAGCCTAGAGGACATTTAGAAGTTTCTACTAAATATACTTTTTTATTTTATTATTTTATTTTTTTACTTTACTTTACAATACTATATTGGTTTTGCCATACAATGACATGCATCCACAACAGTTGCACATGAGTTCCCAACCCTGAACCCCCCTCCCACCACTCTCCCCATATCATTTCTCTGGGTCACCCAGTGCACCAGTTCCAAGCATCCTGTATCCTGTATCGAACCTAGACTAGTGATTCATTTCTTATATGATAGTATACATGTTTCAATGCCATTCTCCCAAATCATCCTACCTTCTCCCTTTCCCACAGAGTCCAAAAGTCTGTTCTTTACATCTGTGTCTCTTTTGCTATCTCATATACAGGGTTATCATTACCATCTTTCTAAATTCCATATATATGTGTTAGTATACTGTATTGGTGTTTTTCTTTCTGGCTTACTTCACTCTGTATAATAGGCTCCAGTTTCATCCACCTCATTAGAACTGATTCAAATGTATTCTTTTTAATGGCTGTGTAATACTCCATTGTCTATATATACCACACCTTTCTTATCCATTCATCTGCTGATGGACATCTAGGCTGCTTCCATGTCCTGGCTATTATAAACAGTGCTGCGATGAACACTGGGGTACACGTGTCCCTTTCATTTCTGGTTTCCTCGGTGTGTATGCCCAGCAGTGGGATTGCTGGGTCATAAGGCAGTTCTATTTCCAGTTTTTTTAAGGAATCTCCACACTGTTCTCCATAGTGACTGTGCTAGTTTGCATTCCCACCAACAGTGTAAGAGGGTTCCCTTTTCTCCACACCCTCTCCAGCATTTATTGCTTGTAGAACTTTTGGATTGCAGCCTTTCTGACTGGTGTGAAATGGTACCTCATTGTGGTTTTGATTTGCATTTCTCTGATGATGAGTGATGTTGAGCATCTTTTCATGTGTTTGTTAGCCATCCATATGTCTTCTTTGGAGAAATGCCTATTTAGTTCTTTGGCCCATTTTTTGATTGGGTCATTTATTTTTCTGGAATTGAGCTGCAGGAGTTGCTTGTATATTTTTGAGATTAGTTGTTTGTCAGTGGCTTCATTTACTATTATTTTCTCCCATTCTGAAGGCTGTCTTTTCACCTTGCTTATAGTTTCTTTTGTTGTGCAGAAGCTTTTAATTTTAATTAGATCCCATTTGTTTATTTTTGCTTTTATTTCCAGTAATCTGGGAGGTGGATCATAGAGGATCCTGCTGTGATTTATGTCGGAGAGTGTTTTGCTTATGTTCTCCTCTAGGAGTTTTATAGTTTCTGGTCTCACATTTAGATCTTTAATCCACTTTGAGTTTATTTTTGTGAATGGTGGGAGACTTTAATACCCCACTCACACCTATGGACAGATCAACTAAACAAAATTAACAATGAAACACAAACCTTAAATGATACAGTAGGCCAGTTGAACCTAATTGATATCTATAGGACATTTCACCCTAAAACAATGAATTTCACCTTTTTCTCAAGTGCTCACGGAACCTTCTCCAGGATAGATCACATCCTGGGCCATAAATCTGGCCTTGATAAATTCAAAAAAATGAAATCATTCCAAGCATCTTTTCTGACCATAATGAATTAAGATTAGATCTCAATTACAGAAGAAAAACTATTAAAAGTTCCAGCATATGGAGGCTGAACAACACGCTTCTGAATAACCAACAAATCACAGAAGAAATAAAAACAAGAAATCAAAATATGCATAGAAACGAATGAAAAAGAAAACACAACAACCCATACCTGTGGGACACTATAAATATACTTTAAAGATTGAGATGTTTGGAAGCTGTTTGCTGTTTTTCTCTTAGCAATCATTAAGTACATATTACTTCTTTTGTAGACACTGCCATTCAGGAAATAGAAATTATATTTTATGTGAATCGTTTGGAAAGAATCTCTTGAAATAAATGATATTTGGATATTTAATGAAATCAGTTGAGAATGTTGATCCTAACATTATCATTTCAACATCTCAATTTATGTTATACTGATAATACTCACATTTCTAGCATTAGTTTTAAATAAATATTTCAGATTTTGTACAAACTATATTTACACTGTTCCTTCAGACCCATGGGAGACAACTCCCCATTCTTGATCTCCATGGATACCTCTATCCACCATGTCCATTTCCTTTACTAAGAAACATACTATATCCACACTCATATTCTTTCACTAAAAAGCCAGTTCAAATATTCCAACTTAATGTGTCGTGACTCCTGTAAGAACACTGACTGATACAGCAATCCAAAGCACACTTGCTTAGGTTTAAAAGGTAAATGTAAAAACCTGTAAGGAGGAAACCACAAACTTACTGAAGGACAGACATTTCTTCATTCATCTTCTCCCTGGTTTGGCCCCAGGAGGTTGATCTCTGTAAACTGTACCATCCCAGTTCTTTTGCCTTCTTGGTAAAATCTATGGGAGATTCTGCCAAAAGGAAAAAGATTGGAGAGAGAGCACTCAAATTATTTTTTACCTCTATTCTCTGTCTGGAGTCATGAGATTGGTGATGGTGGAATTCTTAAACTGAAGGTTGCTGCTCCTGTCAGGTAGCTCTCTTCTCCATTTCTAGATTTCACAGCATTTTCATAACTCTTGCCTCTTCTTATCCCTTCAAGCCTAGGGATCTAGGAGTGAATTGTTGCCTACCATTTATAGCATCAGGGTGCTTCACTGTGCCTTAATTTCTTCTCTTCCATATCTCTGTGAATAGTCTCTTCATCACAATCTCTTTGGGTGTGCTATATGTCTTCTACAATACTTCTAATTGATATAGACCTTAAAAAGTTCTGAACACATAAAAACCAATCACTGTTCTGAGTGTGAAAATCGAATACTACAAAAATGTTGTTTTACAAAAGCAGTTTTACAAAACCTATCTATAAATATGTTTATAGATAATTCCAGTGGAAAGTCCAGTTTTTATCATTTTTAACTTTACAGAATAAATTTAGAATACATCCAAAAGTCTTCATATGTGAGAAAATTTTGAAAAATAATATTAATAGCAGAGAACTTCTGTTAAGAATTACTAAAGCAATAAAGCAATAATAATGAAAGAAATATGATATTATATAAAGAACTGACAGAAAATGGAAAAGATTCTCTGCAAGCAGATCCATTATAGGAAATAAGTTAAACAAGGATGTCATCACATATTAGGAAGGGAGGGGATTAGTTATTATAGGAAAATTATTTAGTCATCTAGAAATTAAAAATATTAGATTCTCTTCTAAAGACTTAAACTCAAATAAACTTCAAAAGTAAAACAGATCAATAAAATCATTCAAAAGATGAAACAAATAATAAAATGCAAAAATGACAAAAGTCATCATAAATGGAAAAACCAATATTTTGACTACTTCTGAGCCCTAGAAAAAGTCCATAGATAATAAGAAAGGTATGTAATTAACTGAAAAATATTTTAATGAACATATGCACGTGGAAGATTTTAAAATATAATACAGAAAATAGTAAGAAAAATATAGTACAACTAGGAAAGTATAGAATATAAACAAAAAGAGAAGAAAATATAAAAATACATAATTCTGAAAAAAATTAATTGCGCTAATAATCCAAAAGGGGGACATTGAAACTATCAAAGTGAAAGTGGATAAAAATGCTGCTGCTGCTGCTGCTGCTGCTAAGTCGCTTTAGTCGCGTCCGACTCTGTGCGACCCCATAGACGGCAGCCCACCAGGCTCCCCTGTCCCTGGGATTCTCCAGGCAAGAACACTGGAGTGGGTTGCCATTTCCTTCTCCAATGCATGAAAGAGAAAAGTCAAAGTGAAGTCGCTCAGTCGTGTCCGACTCTCAGTGACCTCATGGATTGTAGCCTACCAGGCTCCCCCGTCCATGGGATTTTCCAGGCAAGAGTACTGGAGTGGGGTGCCATTGCTACTCACTGTCTATAATGTTATGGTAATCAATGCTTTATGCTTCTAGAGATAAACTATTGCCTCATTTTCCAATTAATAGCAAAAATTTTTAAATGTTCATAAGCTTTAACAAAACATTCCAAACTGACTTACT
The DNA here is from genome assembly GCA_917880005.1 of Nanger dama. Taxonomy (NCBI): domain Eukaryota; kingdom Metazoa; phylum Chordata; class Mammalia; order Artiodactyla; family Bovidae; genus Nanger; species Nanger dama. The sequence goes on along the minus strand of CAKJTW010000010.1, from coordinate 33,268,493 downwards.
GCCTTAAGAAACTGATTAGTGGTATTGAGATTTGCTAATTTAGGTATAGATTTATTAATGAACATATTAACTACATTTTATTTATTTTATAGTGAAATGTGGGGGGATACCAGATAATATAGAATTGATTAAATACATTATGAACATCTATAAGATAAAATAATACATAGCCACAAAAGTAACTAAAACAATCCAATATTTTTCTGGAATTGAGCTGCATGAGTTGCTTGTATATTTTTGAGATTAGTTGTTTGTCAGTTGCTTCATTTGCTACTATTTTCTCTCATTCTGAAGGCTGTCTTTTCACCTTGCTTATAGTTTCCTTTGTTGTGCAGAAGCTGTTAATTTTAATTAGATCCCATTTGTTTATTTTTGCTTTTATTTCCAATATTCTGGGAGGTGGGTCATAGAGGATCCTGCTGTGACTTATGTCGGAGAGTGCTTTGCCTATGTTCTCCTCAATTCCAGAAAAATAAACAACCCAATCAAAAAATGGGCCAAAGAACTAAACAGGCATTTCTCCAAAGAAGACATACGAATGGCTAACAAACACATGAAAAGATGCTCAACATCACTCATCATCAGAGAAATGCAAATCAAAACCACAGTAAGGTACCATTTCACACCAGTCAGAAAGGCTGCAATCCAAAAGTTCTACAAGCAATAAATGCTGGAGAGGGTGTGGAGAAAAGGGAACTCTCTTACACAGTTGGTGGGAATGCAAACTAGTACAGCCACTATGGAGAACAGTGTGGAGATTCCTTAAAAAAACTGGAAATAGAACTGCCTTATGACCCAGCAACCCCACTACTGGGCACACACGCCAAGGAAACTAGAATTGAAAGAAACACATGTACCCCAATGTTCATCACAGCACTGTTTATAATAGCCAGAATGTGGAAGCAGCCTAGATGTCCATCAGCAGATGAATGGATAAGAAAGGTGTGGTACATATACACAATGGAGTATTACTCAGCCATTAAAAAGAATACATTTGAATCAGTTCTAATGAGGTGAGTGAAACTGGAGCCGGTTGTACAGAGTGAAGGAAGCCAGAAAGAAAAACACCAGTACGGTATACTAACACATATATATGGAATTTAGAAAGATGGTAATGATAACCCTGTACGCGAGACAGCAAAAGAGTCACAGATGTACAGAACAGACTTTTGAACTCTATGGGAGAGGGAGAGGGTGGGATGATTTGGGAGAATGGCATTGAAACATGTATAATATCATATAAGAAACGAATCGCCAGTCTAGGTTCGATGCAGCATACAGGATGCTTGGGGCTGGTGCACTGGGATAACCCAGAAGGATGGTATGGGGAGGGAGGTGGGAGGGGGTTCAGGGTTGGGAACTTGTATACACCCATGGCGGATTCATGTTGATGTATGGCAAAACCAATACAGTATTGGAAAGTAATAAAATAAAAAATAAAATAAAACAATTCAATAGTATTTAGCATCATGCAAAATGCTTAAAGTTAAAAAGAAGACAGGATATTAACTTTATAATAGCATGGTCCTTATTTTATTAATATACATACATATGTTACATAACACTGAAAACCAAATTTTCCTATATATATATATATATATACACAGTATTCTGATGATATGCCAAACCTGATAAATATTTCAAAACTTAATAGGTTTAGTTTATTCTTAAACAGTTTGGTTCATAAAACAACCTTTAATTTTAACTTACTCAATTTTTTCTGTGTCCAGTATTCTTTAAGAAAACACCATCTTTATTGCATGTACATGTATATATTTACACCCAAAACCTATAAAGCAATACTCAAATGCATTGCTCTTGAAACTATCAGTGATATTTTCTTATATTTTTCTCTATTTTTACAATGATTTTTTTCATTGCTTTTATAATTTGAAAAACAAAAGCATTACCAAAAACACATTCACAAATTTACTGCTCAAATATTTTAATATTACATTTTATTTTTGGATGCTATTGGGTTGGGATAGTTAGGCTGAATATAATAATTCGTATCTCCTCCCCAGCAACTGGCTTAGCTCAATTAAGTCAGAAGGAAATCGCTCGACTTGTTTTTAATGGCAAAGAAGTGGATTCTCCTTTGTTCTAGCAAGACAATGTGCATTTGTGAGGCCTAGAATTCTAGTCATTTTGTTACCATGAGGGGAGCCAGCTCATTGACAAAGCTGACATATGGGGAAAGGCAAATGTGGGTAAAGCACAGACAGCAGAAGCAAGAGACTTCAACACATTTAACTTTGATGACTTGAAGACTACTTGTATTATACCTTCAGCTGCCAGTAACAGAAATTTCAAAAATTGAGGTTAATTTTAATTTTATGAATGAAATCTGGATATAGGTAATCCAGGACTGCAACAAACACTCTAATACAATCAACAGTCAATAACTCAGGCTCTCCAAAATCAAGGTGGCTGCTAGAGTTCCACGCTCCTCTCTTTTTCTAGCAGAAAGAAGGACAAGGGCAAAGAGTAAAAATGAAGGGTACAAGCTGACTTTAGCTGAGTCCTGGAAGCCTCACCCAAGATCCCCACTTTTCCGTTTGACCATAACTATGTCACCATCTCTTCAAGAAAATTAGAGATACCAAGGGAACATTTCATGCAAAGATGGGCTCGATAAGGTACTGAAATTGTAAAAACATCTATTTCTGCTTTATTGACTGGCAAAGACTTTGACTGTGTGGATCACAACACACTGTGGAAAATTCTGAAAGAGATGGGAATACCAGGCTACCTGACCTGCCTCTTGAGAAACTTATATGCAGATCAGGAAGCAACAGTTAGAACTGGACATGGAACAACAGACTGGTTCCAAATAGGAAAAGGAGTAAGTCGAGGCTGTATATTGTCACCTTGCTTATTTAACTTATGTGCAGGGTACATCATGAGAAACACTGGGCTGGAAGAAACACAAGCTGGAATCAAGATTTCCAGGAGAAATATCAATAACCTCAGATATGCAGATAACACTACTCTTATGGCAGAAAGTGAAGAGGAACTAAAAAGCCTCTTGATGAAAGTGAAAGAGGAGAGTGAAAAAGTTGGCTTAAAGCTCAACATTCAGAAAATGAAGATCATGGCACCTGGTCCCATCACTTCATGGGAAATAGATGAGGAAACAGTGGAAAGTGTCAGACCTTATTTTGGCGGGCTCCAAGATCACTGCTGATGTTGATTGCAGCCATGAGATTAAAAGATGTTTATTCCTTGGTAGGAAAGTTATGACCAACCTAGGTAGCATATTAAAAGCAGAGACATTACTTTGCCAAGTAAGGTCCATCTAGTCAAGGCTATGGTTTTTCCAGTGGTCATGTGTGGATGTGACAGTTGGATTGTGAAGAAAGCTGAGCGCCAAAGAATTGATGCTTTTGAACTGTGGTGTTGGAGAAGACTCTTGAGAGTCCCTTGGACTGCAAGGAGATCCAACCAGTCCATTCTGAAGGAGATCAGTCCTGGGTGTTCTTTGGAAGGTTGTTGCTAAAGTTGAAACTCCAGTACTTTGGCCACCTCATGGGAAGAGTTGACTCATTGGGACTGGGGGCAGGAGAAGGGGACGACAGAGGATGAGATGGCTGGATGGAATCACCAACTCAATGGACATGAGACTGAGTGAACTCTGGGAGTTGGTGATGGACAGGGAGGCCTGGTGTGCCACAATTCATGGGGTCGGAAAGAGTCGGACACGATTGAGTGACTGAACTGAACTGAACTGATGACACACAACCAGACGTAGCAATAGGAGAGGGTTTGTTTTGTCTTTAATCTACATATATTACCTCCCTGAATAAAATCAAGGTTCTGTTAACAGGAGAGAATGGAAAAGATACTGTGGCTAGTTAACAAGTAGTCTCAGCAATCCCAAGCAAACTTGGACACTTTAATTAAGTGTGCTAATAAAGTATTTCATTGTTAAAACAAAGATCAAATAAAACAGAAATCAACAGACTTATTTGCTTTGTTGTTTATTTATTTGGTTAGTGGGGTCAGTGAAGTTTGGGGTTTGTTTTATTCTACATAGAAATGTTTTCAGCTTATACTGTAACAGAGAGCTCATGGTTTTATGTAAAAGTTATCATCTGAGTAGATCTTTAATACTTCCAGGTATGGCAGCATTTAATTAGTACCCAGTTTTTAATGTTTCATGTGTTCTCAACCAATTCAGTTTAAAATACTAGACTTCTCTATATCTGTTCTCCTATTTTATAGGCTCATTTTTTTCCCTTGGAATATCTTTGAGATTGTGACTCACAAAAAACAATACTCATAAACTGTAATGAAATTCTATTATAACTTTGTTTTACATTCATATTATAACTGAAAACAGTTACATTCAAGTCAATGGTATGCATAATGTAGGTATAAGCCAATCTCTGAAAACCTTACTAGAAAAGAGATTTCAATATACTGAGTCACTATTATAATAAGTATGATGCATTAGAATGGCTATTACAATATTATGTATTGATTGCACTTATTTTATTTAGTTCTGTTTATATAATTTTCACCATTCATCAACATAAAATGAATGTCTGTTTCAACTTTCCTTTTAATTTTTTCTACTTCAGAAATTTCTGCTGTCTCCACTATTCCTCATATTCCAAATGGGACCTATAATAAAACACATTTTAACTCATTTCTCTATTTATATTCACTTCCATTTATCTCTAATATATTTCAATGCCACTTCACTAAATGGTATGTAAACAAATTAATAACATAAAAAAGAAAAGTTAAATTACTTTTATTTGGCTTAATCATGCTAAGGAGCTATATAAGATTCCAATACACATCAAGCATAATTTCCTGAAGATGTCCTTACTCAAAAACTTCTAGTATTTTAAACAATAAAATCCATAGACTAATTCCTAACTTAACTGGCAATCTGACTTCAGAGAACCACAGTCAGCTTCAACAAAACCACAAGCCCAAAATAAGGCAATTAAAAGCACCTGAGCATCAGAGAAAGCAGCTGTCACAAAGATCTTGTTCTATAGGTTAGACCCAAATGATCCTTGGGACAGAAAAAAATTGATTTAGTGTATATGTTTGACTAAAGTAAACTGGAAAGGGTAAATAGTACAAATTGAAAAGAATCTGGGGGTAGACTAGCAAAAAACATTTCTCAAGAAGAGCCTAGCAAATAACTGGGAAATCCAAAGACCATTATTCATCAATCCATTGATCCCACACATACGTATGAAGCATTGTTAAGTGTTAAGCACCATTTTGGGTAATAAAGATATAATAGGAAGCAAAACAAAGGAAGCTTCTGTTCTCAAGAGACTTGGATGAAAGATGTACAGACAGATGTACACAAAGTGAACAAAGTAATATGTACACCAGAGTTTGATGGGGATAAGTCAGAAAGAATGTTTATTTTCTTATACTAAGATTGGTCAGGGAACAACACTCTCAGAAGGGGGTTTTGTGATTAAGTTATTGCGAAAGCAAGTTATGGGCATATAGGAAAGGGGGTAAAAGAAAGAGTGGCAAACCCCAAAGCTGTACTTGACATGTCAAACAGAAAGGAGGCCAGTGTGCCTACTTCACAGAGGGAGATAGATGCATGCAAGAAATGGAACTGTAGATGAACCAAATTACACAGATTACACAGAACCTCAAGGGCCATGCCAGGGGTTCTTGTTGCTTTTCTAAACTCAACAAATAGCCTTTGGAGAGTGGGGAGAGAGGTGTGCATAACAAGATCTGGCGTTTCAGCTTTTAAACATCACTCTGGTTTCTGTGAGGACACTGTGCTGTGGAAGGCAATGAACAGAAGCAGGAAGATCAGCTAAGGGGCCATTGCCACATTTAAGAGGTACTGCAGTCTGGACCAGGCAGGTAAGGGTGAGCGAGCTAGTCAGATTATGGGTATATTTCTAAGGTAGAGCTCACAGAAGAATTGGTTACGGATGTGCGAGAAAAATAAATAAATGTTTTCACCAGCATTTTAGGCCAGAGCAATTGGAAGAATGGAGCTATTTCCTGAGATAATAGAGAAAGAGGAGCCATTTTATGTCTATTAAGTTTAGAGGTAAATTTGGGGCATCTAGGCAGAGCAGCAGCAGGCAGAGATGATAAACAAGCATTTGATGTTTAGGACAAGAAGCAGGGTTTGAGATACAAATTTGTTGCTATCAGCATACAAATAACATTTAAATCAACAAGGATGGATCAGTTCACCCAGGGATTCAGTATAAACAGAGTAGAGGTCTAATGTAAAAACACTGAGATATTTCAACATTTCAAAGCCTGGGAGAAGAAGTGAAACCAATGAAGCAGACTTAGATGCAGCGGTCCTTACAACTGGACGAAAATCAAAATATGATTAGGTCCTGGAGGCAAATGAAAAGGTGTTTCCAAAAAGGAGTGATCAGCTCTGCCAACATGCTGTGTACAGGTCCAGGAACAGGAAAGCTAAGACTGTACCACTAGATCTAGCAACATCTAGGTCACTGATGACCTCAAAATTAGGAGTCAAAGGGAGAATTAACAGAGTAGGTGCTAAGTCATGTGGCTTTTGGATTTCAGGAAAGCCAAAGTAAATGGGAAAAGAGAATGGCTAAAGCAGATGAGAAAAATGGTAATTAAGTTAAGCAGATCTGAAAGACGATTGTTGACTGTAGTATGTACTGTGTCTAGGAACTAACCTTGGGAAACTAATAAGCTGTTAATGCCAATGAAAATATCTCATAAATAAATTTGAAGGAAACAAAGAGTACTGTATAGTCTGGATAAATAGGCTGAACTCCAACACAAGAACACTTGTACACACAGACACACACACACTCATTTTCCATATCAGCCCAGGAATCAATGTTTATAAGGAAGGATAATATCAAGCAGAAACTCTTAATGTCTATTGCAAGCTACACACGTTATTTATATGTGAGTTGTATACTGTGTTCTATTAAATATCTTAATATAAATTTTTTTAATGTTTTCTCATTTTATATACTTCCAGGAGTTCTAGGAAAGGAGAATATGCCAACTGAGAGCATTCAATGAAATCAACTACCTGGGAGAATTCATGTAACAAATGCACTGATTCAGATATTACACATCTAAAATTAAGATTACTGTTTTAACAAATGTAGTTGTCTGGTTTCCCTAGCAGCTCAGAGTGACAGGTGACAGAAGGAAAATAGTAGAGAACAGAAGACCAACCAGAAAAATACAGCAATGTGAGTCCATTAGATATTACACACAAACCATTCTGCCTGGTTCAATGGTCCCTAAGGTCTGCATTGTTTTGCTATAAAGTACAATGATTAATGCTTATTATAATGGACCTGACTCATCATGAAATGGTTAAATTAATTAAAGCTTATTCTCTTATCTACAGTATGTAATACAATTTTGAAAAGATGTTTATCAAAAGTGGTTAAAACAAAGAGGCTTGAGAGATTAGCTTCAGTTATTTGAAACACTCATTGACCCAGAAAGAGTTTTCAAATGCCAGGTAGAGAGGCACTAGATAGGCAGTCAGATAACTATAAATGATTAGAATTTTTTGTTAAATAACTATGTGAATAAATCATTTATACACAAAATAATCAATTTATTCAACAAAAACTTATTGACTAAAAATTCATTGTTTTGCCAATGAGAAGAAAGATAAGTAAGACCTATCTTCTGTATTTTAGGAGCTTATATTCTAGCCATTAAAAAAAAAGTTTTAATGTCATTCAGAATTCACAACAATTTTTTAGAACTAGTAAAAAGTAACTGTTTCCATGGTCATAGCAAGATAGTACTGGGGAAGTGAGTTGAGTGTGGGCTTCCTAATAATGAAACACTAAAAGTTAATGCATGCGAAGTAAGCCTAAATTTTGCAAAGAACAGATAGACATTATGATTTCTGCAGTTGCTTTCCAAATTGAGTCCATTGGATAAACTGTAATATAATGCTGAGCATTTTGATGGTTGGTCTTTTCTGTTATAGCTACAGGAGAACTAAACTCCCAAAGTATAATTAGATATTTCTACGCAAATAATAAATTTTTTATATAATAGTAGGTTTGCAAATTTGTATTGGATTTGAACTAAAAACCCATGACTATCACAAGAGTCTGCCAGATACCCCAAGCTGAAATTCTGCTGATTCAATGTTTCTACTGGGTTGTCCTGTCACTTTAAACTTGAGGAGATTCTGTATATTATATCAATTTTTATACATATATGGGGGCATAATGATACTATAAATATTCATAAGCATCACACACTCAGTGTATTTGATGCTTTTGACTCAGTGTATTTGAGTCAAAAATCAAACTTTTTCCGCATTCCAAAACAAAAAAGTTCTTTGAAGTCCTTTTCCTTTTAAAGGTACCATAAGTCTCTCAGTTACCCTGACATGAGATCTACACTTATGATGAATTTCTAAGTTTTAAAACCATCAGTCTGGTCAATTATCCTTTTTCTCCATCTACACGACCATAGCCTCCAGATTTTTCTGTGTGCTTGCAGTGATACTACTTTTAAATGATTACTCATGCTCTAGTCAGAATGATCTAATTCATAATTTATCTAATAGTAACATAGTATTTCATGCAAAGATGGGCTTGATAAAGGACAGAAATGGTGTGGACCTAACAGAAGCAGAAGATATTAAGAAGAGGTGGCAAGAATACACAGACGAACTGTACAAAAAAGATCTTCATGACCCAGATAATTACGATAGTGTGATCACTCTTCTAGAGACAGACATCCTGGAATGTGAAGTCAAGTGGGCCTTAGAAAGCATCACTACGAACAAAGCTATTGGAGGTGATGGAATTCCAGTTGAGCTGTTTCAAACCCTGAAAGATGATGCTGTAAAAGTGTTGCACTCAATATGTCAGCAAATTTGGAAAACTGAGCAGTGGCCACAGGACTGGAAAAGGTCAGTTTTCATTCCAATCCCAAAGAGAGGCAATGCCGAAGAATGCTCAAACTACCGCACAATGGCACTCATCTCACATGCTAGTAAAGTAATGCTCAAAATTCTCCAAGCCAGGCTTCAGCAATACGTGAACCATGAACTCCCTGATGTTCAAGCTGATTTTAGAAAAGGCAGAGGAACCAGAGATCAAATTGCCAACATCCACTGGATCATGGAAAAAGCAAGAGAGTTCCAGAAAAACATCTATTTCTGCTTTATGGACTATGCCAAAGCCTTTGATTGTGTGGATCACAATAAACTGTGGAAAATTCTGAGAGAGATGGGAATACTAGACCACCTGAGCTGCCTCTTGAGAAATCTGTATGCAGGTCAGGAAGCAAGAGTTAGAACTGGACATGGAACAACAGACTGGTTCCAAATAGGAAAAGGAGTGTGTTAAGGCTGTATATTGTCACCCTGCTTATTTAACTTATATGCAGAGTACATCATGAGAAATGCTGGACTGGAAGAAACACAAGCTGGAATCAAGATTGCTGGGAGAAATACCAATCACCTCAGATATGCAGATGACACCACCCTTATGGCAGAAAGTGAAGAGGAGCTAAAAAGTCTCTTGAAGAAAGTAAAAGAGGAGGGTGAAAAATTTGGCTTAAAGCTCAACATTCAGAAAACAAAGATTATGACATCCGGTCCCATCACTTCATGGGAAATAGATGGGGAAACAGTGGAAACAGTGTCAGACTTTATTTTGGGAGGCTCCAAAATAACTGGAGATGTTGATTGCAGCCATGAAATTAAAAGACATTTACTCTTTGGAAGAAAAGTTATGACCAACCTAGACAGCATATTCAAAAGCAGAGACATTACTTTGCCGACTAAGATATGTCTAGTCAAGGCTATGGTTTTTCCTGTGGTCATGTATGGATGTGAGAGTTGGACTGTGGAGAAGGCTGAGTGCCAAAGAATTGATGCTTTTGAACTGTGGTGTTGGAGAAGACTTTTGAGAGTCCCTTGGACTACAAGGAGAACCAACCAGTCCATTCTGAAGGAGGTCAACCCTAGAATTTCTTTGGAAGGAATGATGCGGAAGCTGAAACTCCAGTACTTTGGCCACCTTATGTGAAAAGTTGACTCACTGGAAAAGACTTTGATGCTGGGAGGGATTGGGGGCAGGAGGAGAAGGGGGACAACAGAGGATGAGATGGCTGGATAGCATCACTGACTCGATGGACATGAATCTGAGTGAACTCTGGGAGTTGATGACGGACAGGGAGGCCTGGCGTGCTGCGATTCATGGGGGGCGCAAAGAGTCAGACAGGACTGAGCGACTGAACTGAACTGAACTGAACATAGTATTACCCCCAATATACCTTCTATCTCCCAATTGCAGACATTTTTAGCCTGGCAAAAACTCAAAAATCTGGCCCTTTCTAAATCTCTAAGTTTATTTAATACCTTCTCCATTTCACTCTGTATTCCCCAGTAGTACCAAATTTTTCAAAGATAAAATGGACTTGCTCTCTTATGTTTTTCATTCTGGTCCCTGAGTAAGAAACCTTTTCCAGCTTTCTAATCAGGTTGATTGCATGCAGTCTTTAGGGATAGTCTCAGAAATCATTTTCTCCAGCAACATTTCCTTAAAGTATCTATTCTCTGTATTTCATATTTTGACTGGGCACGTTTCTGTATTCTTGACTACCATCTTGAACTGCAGTTATCTTTATCTCTACCAGGAAGCCGCACATTGAGTATTAAATATATATATATATATGTGTGTGTGTGTGTGTGTGTGTGTGTGTGTGAGTGTCTTCTACAGCATATATATATATATATATATATATATATATATATATATATATAATGTCTTCTACAGCATTGTCACAAGAACATTTTCACTGGGGAGAATACTTAAGAGGTAATAATAAATACTTGTGAAAGTGAAAGTGAAGTCGCTCAGTCATGTCCGACTCTTTCTGACCCTGTGGACTGTAGCCCGCCAGGCTTCTCTGTCCATGGGATTCTCCAGGCAAGAATCCTGGAGTGGATTGCCATTTCCTTCTCCAGGGGATCTTCCCAACCCAGAGATCGAACCCGGGTCTCCTGCATTGCACGCAGACACTTTATCCTCTGAGCCACCAGGGAAACCTTAAATACTTAAGTTATATTTAATCTGCAAGGAGATCAAACCAGTCAATCCTAAAGGAAATCAATCCTGAATATTCATTGAAATGACTAATGATGAAGCTGAAGCTCCAATACTTTGGCCACCTGATGCGAAGGGCTGACTCATTGGAAAAGATCCTGATGGTGGGAAAGATTGAAGGCAGGAGTAGAAGGGGATGACAGAGGATGAGATGGTTGGATGGCATCATTAACTCGATGCACACGACTTTGAGCAAGCTTTGGGAACTGGTTAAGGACAGGGAAACCAGGCATGCTCTAGTCCACAGAGTGGCAAAGAGTCGGACATGACTGAGTGACTGAACTGAACTAAAGTTATATTTAATGTATCCAAGTTCTTTTACAGTCTGGATCTTACCTATCTTTTCAGTATATTAAGCCCCATTAAGCTTCTTCCTATTCCCAAATGTCCTACTGATTAACCCTTTAAAACCCTTGTACTTTCCTTCCTCCAAGGTTTGTTCATCCCTTTGGCTTAGCTCACTCTCATTCCTCTCATTGATTCCATTTTCATGGTCAAGGTGTGTACAGCGCATGATTAGGTGCCTGGGGAAGGGGGTTCCCGGTCCTTCCAATTTTGGCCTATGACTGCTTAGAAAAATTACTCAAGGTTCTACCCTAAATATTACTGTGTTCTCCTTTAAAATTCACCTTCTTTACTACAGAGTTTAGGAAAAAATATCTAATAAGGCCTTGACTATAATTCTAGATTTCTTCATATGCCTGGTGTGTAGTAACACTTATCACAAAGCAGATAAAAGTATCCACACAGAATCAGTTTTTATGAGAGACGAATAGGAAAAGCACAAAGGAAAAATGGAGACTGAGACTGAGGGGCATTGAGAAGATAATGATTGAAGGGAAAGTTCTTTGAAGTGTGATGATAATTTGTTATGGATTAGACTGAATCCTTTTGGGTAGGAATAGGAAAATATTTCCACATTTAAAAAGTCTGATGCTTTTGGATTTAGATTGTCTGACATTTTTTCCCCATTAAATTCTGGCCATATTAAGTACAACCTTGGTCCCCTAATCCTATTCTCAAACCAGGATAAACTATACAGTCATCTCGGCTTTTTCCCCAGGATGTTGAAAATATTCATTAAAGAATAAACAAAATATTCTAAAGTAGAATACATTCTTTTCACAGAAATCCAGTTTCTATGTGGGCACAGCAGTAAAGTTCTGATCCCTGCAGTAACTCAGCTGAGCCTGTGATAGGCAAGTTCCCTATTACTTCTACAATGCACCCCAAACTTGACATACTGACTGCTTGACTGTGGCCTTTAGTGATTGCTTCACATGAGATATCTTTTTCCTTCCAAAAGAAATTTCATTGCTATACTCATTTGTCCATAAGGCCCCCAGTGCAGTGATACTCCTTCAAATGACTGCTGATTTCAAGGGGACTAAGGTCTTTTCTGTGAGTGTCGATCAAGCTTCCAGTTCTCAAGGAGCCATAAAAATGGGATCCTTTGAGCTCCTGAGGAACTGGAAATTCTTCACACTATGTTATTGTTTCAGCAGCTCAAGCAAGGACTTTTATCCTTTGTCTGCCTCCTTATTTCTCAAAGAACAGAAATAGAACTGCCAAAATGCCACAAGGGAAGCTATTCTTATTGTCAGGTCAAACCATAATCCCATTAATAATGCTAGTGGAAGTAAGAAATATCATGCAATTATACCAATGATTGTTCTTGTTAGAATTTTACTCTCTTGATTTGAAATAACCATTTTTTCCTGTTACAAGGGAGTTTTAATTTATTGTTGCTTTCTTATTATTAAGGGAACTTGAAAGTTGTATGCTTTCTTTCTGTCTGGTATTATTTTCAGATAATTGATTTCAATGACAGGTAAATGCATCCTCTACCTAGAAATTGAGTTTTGAGCAATTCATAGGCTCAGTTTAAGGGCTAGTTCATGTTCCCTTATATGTTATTCTTTGAGTTCTGATTTAATAAGATTCTTTCACCCTCATTGTACAGTGAGCAAGTGAAAGAATACATTGGAGCTCTTACTTATCCTTCTCATGTCCTAGAGAAGGGGTTGTCAAACTTTTTCTGTAAAAGACCAGGTCGCAAACATTTTAGACATTGAAGGACACACACTCTCTGTTGCAGCTATACAGCTCTGCCACAGTAATGTGAAAGCAGTTATAGATGATGCATAAATGAACAGATATGGTTGTTTTCCAATACAATTTTATTAAAAAAATAGAACATGGGCTAAGCTGTTGTTCTAGAGGAATTACTCTGTTGATGTATTGGAGTGCACAGTTGTTGTGAACCATAGTATATTAGGGATAATTATTTGATTGGATCCCATCAGGACCCCACAAGAGCTCTGTTACTTGTGGTACAAATTAGAATTCATCTTACTTTTGTAACGAAATATATTTGTACCCAAGTGCAGGCTAAGCTTAGAAAACAGAGACCTCAAAATAGAATGACTTAAATTACACAGAGATGTATTCTTATCCAAGTATTACAGATAAAATTGTGTCCCCCCAAAAGATGTACTGAAGTCCCATTCTCCAGTATCTGTGAATGTGATCTTATTTGGAAATAAAGTCTTAGCAGAAGTGACTTGTTAAAATGAGGTTGTATCAGAGTAGGGTGAGCCCTTAGTCCAAAATGACTGGTGTCCTTATTAAAAGGACAGAATGAACACACTGATACAAGTGTGTCAAGTGGAGTGGAAGGAAGAGATTGGAATGATGTATTTACAAGTCAGAAAATGTATGGGGGCTATCAGAAGTTGGAAGAGGGAAGAAAGAACTCTTCCTTTAAAGTTTCAGAAAGAGCATGACTTAGTCAATAACTCAATTTTGGACTTCTAGCATTGAGAGCTGTGAGCCACTAAATTTCTGTTGTTTGAAGCTGTCTAGTTTGTAGTGGCTAGTTCCAGCAGCTCTGGAAAATAAATGAACCTAGTGATAGTTGAGCCTTGAGGCTGGCATGACAGACAATCTGGAAACTAAGAAACCCAGAAATCTCTCCCTGCACATTGCTCCCTTACTCCCAGTCACCTTGAACCATCCTCAGGAGTCCATGAACACCTATTTGAGTAACATTTTAACTGAATATAAATAAGACTACAAAGGACATCAGTTTATATTAAAACATAAATCTAATCAGAATATCAGAAGAAACAAACTATAGTAGAGTAATATGTTTGATTCTTTATTAATACACTAAATACCAGGACTATGTAATTGGTCTGATAACTACCAACGAACCTATTATACAGAGTGAAGTGAGTCAGAAAGAGAAAGAGAAATATCATATTCTAATGCACATATACAGAATCTAGAAAAATGGTTCTGGATAATTTATTTATAGGGCAATAATGGAGAAACAGACATAGAGAATAGATTTATGGACATGGAGAGGGGAGAAAAGGGTGAGATGTATGGAAAGAGTAACATGGAAACTTACATTACCATATGTAAAATAGATAGCCAACGGAAATTTTGCTATGTGGTTCAGGAAACTCAAACAGGGGCTCTGTATCAACCTAGAGGGATGGGATGGGGAGGGACATGAGAGGGAGGTTCAAAAGGGAGAGGATATATGCATACCTATGGCTGATTCATGTTGAGGTTTTACAGAGAACAACGAAATTCTGTAAAGCAATTATCCTTCAATTAAAAAATAAATTTAAAAAAGGACGAAAATAGATGATATTTTGGTGCACCTTCAATTACAGTGAGAAACAAACAAACAAAAAACTTGTTTCTATAAATGAAAAGGGCACGGATACAGTTAAAACTACAATGGGTTTTGCCTACATTTAGAATTAAAAGAAATGTTAGCTTTTAATTAGAGGTTAGTAAAAGTTAAGATTAATTGTTCCCTTCTAAGTTCATGTCTCCCTTGGATTCTATCCATAGATCCCTTGTTTCACAGACCTCATGAGATTAAGAATCTCTCCAAGGATGTTCATATCTACAAAAGCAAAGGTGTGTGTGTGTGTGTGTGTGTGTGTGTGTGTGTGTGTTTGTGTTAAGTCACTTCAGTCGTGTCTGACTCTTTGTGACCCTATAGACTGTAGCCTGCCGGGCTACTCTGTCCATTGGATTCTCCAGGCAAGAGTAGTGGAGTAGGTTGCCATGCCCTCCTCCAGGAAATCTTTCTGACCCAGGAATCAAACTCACGTCTCTTATGTCTCCTGCGCTGGCAGGCATTTACCACCAATGCCATCTGGAAAGCCCAAAAGGAAAGATAGCTCTCCATAAATCAATCTTTTATTCTATCCCAAGAAAAGGGAGGTTAGAGGTTGTTTTAGGTAAGTAGATTTTGTTTATTTAGGTATTCCAGAAGTTGCATATATTCACTTCTGCTGTATCCAATAGGAAGCATCTTAGAAATACAATTAGCTGCAAAGAGAGCTGGAAATCTAGTCTATTGTTGCATATCCATGTGCTCATCTTACATTATGGGTTCATTTAATAAAAGGAAAGTATGAAAAATGAATAATTGGGAACATCACCAGCTGTCTCTAATCAAAAATATATTTTACCTCTGAACAGGCTTATTTCTAGGAAATTAGGACAGAGATACCAAAATAAACTAATTTTTAATATATTTAAGATACTGGTTAAAAGAAAATATAGAAAGAACCAAGAGATTAATATTGTTTTCCTTGGGTATTGTTTTATACAAAATGTGCCTTAACAAAAGAAAGTTATAGGGTATAAACACATTTCATTGTTGTTCTTCTCTCCTTTTCGTCAGAACTTTCAGAAGTCTATGCAACCCTTCTTATATTTATTTCACATAGTGTGGATGAAACTAACATTTGTTGCCCAGGTTGTAATGATGGTCAATCAAAAAAAAAAAAAAAATCACATCAGCATAGCCCTAATAAAGGATTGAGCAATAGACCTCCTCAGAATTTTGACCTATGATAACAACACTCTTGACTATGACAACCAATGGCAATGTGATCTCACTGTCATATGGAGAGAACCTGTCAGGATACAGGCAGAGATAAGAAAAGCCTGGAGATTACAAATCATAATCCCAAAGGCATCATGGGAAGCCTGGATCCAGCCCTGACCAAGCCAGACATAGCCATTGACCAGTTCTATGTTCATTAGAAGGATTGAATAGCTGAAGCTGAAGCTCCAATACTTCGGTCAACTGATGCAAAAAGCTGACTCATTGGAAAGGAACCTGATGTTGGGAATGATTGAAGGCTAATGGAGAAGGGGGCTGCAGAGCATGAGATGGTTAGACAGCATCACTGATTCACTGGACATGAGTTTGAGCAAACTCCAGGAGAGAGTGAAGGATAGAAGAGCTTGGCATGCTGAAATCCATGGGGTCACAAGGAGTTGGACACGACTCAGTGACTGAACAACAACAACAAAACAAGTAAGCCAACCAATTTCCCATTAG
Organism: Nanger dama; assembly: GCA_917880005.1. Lineage (NCBI taxonomy): Eukaryota > Metazoa > Chordata > Mammalia > Artiodactyla > Bovidae > Nanger > Nanger dama. The sequence goes on along the minus strand of CAKJTW010000010.1, from coordinate 33,252,008 downwards.
GTTAAGTGAATATAGGATATATCTGTATTCACCATACCTCCGCTGTCTGAATTACAGTGATGCTTTGTATTGCATTTTAAAATCTGGGGGCTGATGCAGATGTTTGGAAACTATCCATCAGCAGCACATGTATAATCTGATGACATCAATATACTCCTCCTCAGTGCTTTTCTTCACTTTGATCACTCTTCCTAGTTGACTTTGAGCAAAACTGAAAGGGATGCTGCATGGTTCTACTCTCTGTAACATACTAGGGATTAGGGGTACTGGCTAACATCAACATAGATTTATTCTCATAACTATAAAACAGCTTTTTAAACATTGTAATCTAGTAAAATGCCATCAGGATAGACTGAGGAATGTGGTAAGAAGTAGCCATATGAAATGAGTTACCTTACTGCCTGTATGATGGGAATGCAGATAATATCCTCTAAGTTAAACAGTGTCTGCTCAATGAAGACCCAGAAGTGTGTCTCTTATCAGTATCTCTGTATTGCCAAGGCAATTATGTTATTTTTAGACTATGGATACTATGAATTACATATCTTATAATGTGTTTATTTTCTTACAAGTTACTTGAAAGTTTAAAGTCAAAATATGATCCAGCTCTACCAGGAAAGCAAACTTATCTTGCATTTTGTGTACCAACATCACCTACAGTTTTTCCTTGCCCTAATTTATTCAGATTTTAAAGTTCTTTTATATTTCATTGTAAGACTCTTCAAACACATAGCTTTAAATTCCTCTTTTGGAAACAGAGTAAAGAGTAAATAAACATTGTCTCTTACTATTGTACTTATGCAATAATGAATTATGTTAATTAATGCTGTCAATAACATAAGTGGGAGTCACTGTTAATCAGATAGCATTGATGTTTCTGTTACTACATATAGTTTCTTAAGGAATTTATAACTTTGCATTTTAGATTCACTATTCCATACAAACTGCTATTGTCTCATCATGTACTTACCATAGCAACAGTGAAAGGAAGTGGTAGAATTTTGTGTATTAAATTTTTATCAAGGATTCACTGTAACTCTGAAGGCTGGTTATATTGGATGGACACAATGTTTAATACAATACAATGAGTTTTCACTAAACAGAGGATAAAAATTTTGAATACATGGGCATAAGTCATGAAAATTAACTTTAATTGGAAAAGGATATCAGAGGCCACTGTCAAACAGAAGAATGATGTGGAATATTAGAGTACATTTTTTCCTGAAATTAGCATCTGAATTATTAAATATAGACGTTTTCCCCTGACTTATTTATTTTTTCTTATTCCTCTAGCATATTCAAAAGCAGAGACATTACTTTGCCAACTAAGGTCCGTCTAGTCAAGGCTATGGTTTTTGCAGTGGCTATGTATGGATGTGAGAGTTGGACTGTGAAGAAGGCTGAGCACAAAGAATTGATATTTTTGAACTGTGGTGTTGGAGAAGACTCTTGAGAGTCCCTTGGACCGCAAGGAGATCCAACCAGTCTATTCTCGAGGAGATCAGTCTTGGGTGTTCTTTGGAGGGAATGATGCTAAAGTTGAAACTCCAGTACTTTCACCACCTCATGCAAAGGGTTGACTCATTGGAAAAGACTTTGATGCTGGGAGGGATTGGGGGCAGGAGAAGGGGACGACCAAGGATGAGATGGCTGGATGGCATCACGGACTCAATGGACGCGAGTCTGAGTGAACTCTGGGAGTTGGTGATGGACAGGGAGGCCTGGCGTGCTGCGATTCATGGGGTTGCAAAGAGTCGGACACGACTGAGTGACTGAACTTAACTGAAGATGCATCTGATACACTGAAAAAGACATTATTTTTTGTATAGCACTTAAATATTCCTTATTATATGTTAAGTAATTTTTCAGTTGGCTTGCAAATTTCTGTTTCTGATTGCTTAATTCTATAACCTATTCAATCTACATTGACAGCAATACTGAAAGCAGTCTAACATTTACAAGATTCAAATAAGAATAGCAACTCATGGCCTGACTAGTTAATTTATTTGGACACTCTTACCACCAGTTTATATAACATTAAAAACAATACTGATCCAAAATAAGCTAAAATAGGTTGGACATATGGACCAGAACATAAAAAGTCATTGACTGAATTGTTTTGCTTCCTCTCTTGTTGCTTTCATGCAGCTGGTGTCTTTAAACAATGTTTTCATGAGAAATACAACTAAATTATTCTCTCAGGGAAGTATTTTTTCTGGAGCAGAGAAAAGGTATATGATATTAAAAAAATAACGTGAACAAGTAAATTCTTGTAATGCCCCTCCATTCTAATAATTGCCCTTAAAGTAATAAAAACAAAATTGAACACAGTAATTCTGCCTTCCATGGTTTAGCAGGCCCTAGTAGCACACACCCAGAGAAGGCAATGACCCCCACTCCAGTACTCCTGCCTGGAGAACCCCATGGATGGAGGGGCCTGGTGGGCTGCAGTCCATGGGGTCGCGAAGAGTCGGACATGACTGAGCAACTTCACTTTCTTCACTTTCATGCACTGGAGAAGGCAATGGCAACCCACTCCAGTATTCTTGCCTGGAGAATCCCAGGGACAGGAGCCTCGTGGGCTGCCATCTATGGGGTCGCACAGAGTCGGACAAGACTGAAGCGACTTAGCAGCAGCAGCAGCAGCAGCACACAGCACACATCACAGTGATTTGTACATTCTAGGTACTAAGATATCTAAGAACTTTTGGTTTTTGAGATAAAACTATCCTCCAAAATTTCCTCCTTTTATTGAATCAACAGGCAATAATGAAGTACATTGAATATGTCGAGTATGAGGAATACAATTATGAAATGACAGGTGAGGATCCTGCCATTATGGGCTTTGAAATCTTTGTGACAAAGCAGCACTAAAAACAATGTTGAGGTTTGGGCAATCAGAAAGAAGAGGAATCTATTTTCTCAGGGAATTTTGGCTGCAGGAAGTGCCTAGTGTTGGAGGGAGCACTAAATAAAGATGACACTCAATGTCTAAGGGACAATTTATAAGGAGAAACTGAGGCAATATTAAATATTGAAAAAATAGCTCAGAAATATGGAAAGCATAAGTATACTATACCTAATATTATTTAGATTCCTTATTTAATCTTGAATTTTTGCATTATCAAAACCCTACATAACTACATAATGTTCAGGAAAATATTATATATTTTCTGGACAATCTAACAAGAGTTATGATTAGAATGTTATCAATAGTAAATAAGTGTTAATGACAAGGAAGAATAAATTGAGATGAGATGAAAAATATTCTATTCCACACTTTATAAGCTAAATTCATATATGATCTAAATTGAAATAAATTCCACATATTTACAAAAATGCTAAAGATGTCATTTTCTTTATAATAGTACTCTGCTATTTTTCTACAAATAGATTCAAAAAATCTAAATATCTTCAAAAATACAAAATACAGTATTGATACACTCTTATTTTCAAACTTATAAACAGGTAGAAGATGGCCAGTCTTATTCTCACCAAACCATACTCCTGGTTCCAGAAAGCAGTGACAATTCAATCACTTGGGCTACTTCAAAGGCACTGAAAGGAAGCAATGAAATCATTCTACTTCATAATTTAATGATATAATTCATACTAGAGAATTTTAAATGGATTTTATACATTTAAAGATGCATTTTTATTTTTATTAAATGTATTTTATGTATTACCAGAGGGAAAAGCTCAACAGTTCTGATAGCATTGTAACTGACTAAAAGCCTGGACTCTGGCAAAAAAAAAAAAAAATCAAATTTCAAACTCTATTTTATATTTTAATAGGATCAGTTAGCAAGTTTAAATTCCCTCCGCTCATTGTGCTTTCAAGTTACAAATGAGATCTGAAACCGTAAAGTAAAAGCAGGAAGAAAATTATTTTCAGATTCTCTGTTGCTGGAGAAAGTATATACAATGGGTTATATGAAGAAATGACCTTTATCTGAAAAAGTAATCTGAATAGATTTCATATATATTTTTGAGTAGTCTACAAGAGAGCAAATTATGAGATAAAGTTGTTAAAATAAAAGTTAAATGAGACAAAATGTCACTTGCTTTAAAATGTAATGCTATAGAAATAAATTAATGCAATGGAACCAGTTATAAAGGATCCTTTTTTATATTTACCTATTTCTCTTAGTAAGAAGCATACAGTATTGCTTGCTGTACCATAAGATACCACAGTATCATCATATATGAGACCTTCAGATTTAACTTGACCTCCTCAGAATGGATAGGCACACTACAGTAAGTTAGGAGACCTTTTTGATACCACTTTGATAATTCTTTGCAAACCTCCATTAGCAACAGAGAAACCACTTCAAGAGTGTGCACTTACAGCTTACTGTTTACCTATACACTCATAAGATCAAAACCCCTGGTCTTACTGTTTTTGTTAACAAGGAGCAGTAAAAGTCTTCCCACATACTGAGTTTTGGTTTCCATTTTACAATCTGAGATGACAGACGTAGAAAAATGATGAGAAAACTGTGGGGAGGCTTCCAGAAGATTGATTCTCTCATCAGCTGATTCTTTTCTAGTTAGTCTTTTATTGACTACAAAGGTAGAGCCAATGCAGAAAAGGAAAACCAGACTGCCCTGTTTAATCCTGAGGGCATTGGCAAAAGGTGATCACTTTTTGAGAAAACAGAGGCCTACAAGGAAATCAGCACACTGTATGAGCCGTTAAGCTGATTTAAACACACAAGGGATGCCTGGGGTTGGAGCGCAACATATCTGAGGTGTGAGATGAGAATGAAGCTATTCCACAGACTAATATTACTGAGCTTTGGTAGCAGGTGGTACAGTTGATCAGCCAGGAACCTGTCATTTGAAGAACAAGCCAATATATCTGAGAGATAAGAAAAATCCTTCATTTTTCCCCCCTCCTTCTCACCAAGAGTAAAAAAAAAAAATAAAATGCAATTTTGAACTTTTGGCAATTATCAACTACAAGTTATTGTGATTTAGATACCCTTAAGAAGTGAGTAAAACCAAAGTGTAGCTGTATTTTCTGATGTTTGTCTGAGACCGCAAACTATAAAAAACTCAGAGTAGCTGAACCCAATATTTAGTTCTCATTGATATCCATCTGGAATGAAACCTTTACTTACTATCAGCATAACCTGCAATCCAAACAGACAGAAATATCTCTATGGAATTTTCATAGCTAGAGACAGAATTAAAGATTCACATTTTTCTTTTTGTTTGGCTGATTTTGTGGTTTGCACAGTCACTTTTCTTTCCAGCATGCTATTACTTGAACAACTGTGAGACAAAATTTGCAATTTGACTATTCTCACTTTCTGATTGGCATCTCAAAGAGGGTGAGATGTTAAATTGTGTTATTAACTTGTATTTGTAGTGCCATATATGATCCTATCATTCTCCATTTGCTAATTCCAACAGACAATTCAGCACCAAGCTAAAACTGAAGTGGCAAATTAAATCAAGCATAATAAATGATATACTTCATGTTTTAAAAGAGTATTTTTACTACAACCAATTCTGTACCATGACCATTTAAATTTACAGTATAAGTTAATAAGGATGTAATTAAGATATTTTATTAAAATTAAGATGACTTCAATTTCAAATGCACCTAGTTTCAAACATACGATATCCTGAATTGAAAAAATATGATATTTGACTTTGCTTTTATTTATAATGGGTTAACCATAGAATTCCTAAATATAGAGTTTATCACTTCCAGTAATCTTTTATGGCAGTGCACATCATTAATGATTATGCCAACAATTATTTTGTAAATGTTCACCAGATGTTTTATAATTTTCTTACTTCTTGGAGACAATGTAGTGTGTATGTTGGGGAGTGGTTTTTGTAGTTTATAGTCAATAATAGATGAATTGAATGAAATTTGCTTCATCTAGAGATAAATAGATAAAGGTAAAATTTACTTCTTTATTAGAATCTTTCCAACTACAGAGCCCAGAAATTATATGCCAAAAATATCAGAAAGACATATTTACCGGAAATAACTTTGCAGAGTATAAATTCTTTGTAGAACTTTAACCTATTAAGTTTTATAGATTTTAAAAATATTTGCCATATTCTGCTTTCTCATTACTTCTCCAGCTCTCCAGTCTGAACCTTGACATAATGCATTAATTCTTACATGCATGAGCTCAAATCATGAAATTATCTTTAACCACAATCCTGTCTTTATGCCTCTCTCATCACCACCCCCACACCTACTGATTTCATCCTGCCTCTCATAGCTTTCAATAGCTGCCTCGGCTGTTGACACCTGCCCATTTTAAAAACCAATCAGCTCTCTTCTCTTTCATTTATCTCCTCCCTCCAGTTAACCACAACCAGTATCTGTTTATCTTCATGATATAAATGGTGTCTCTAGACTTTCTGTCAGTAAACCATCAAGCAGCACACACATATACAGCAGAATGACAGCATTTGAAGGGGCAGACTCAAGGAGCAGGCGTGATAGCAGGTGCTCAGGCCCACTTGCTTTATCACACACTGTGTGAGCACAGAAATCTATCAGGACTAGACCTCAGACTCTTGGTGAGGATCAAGGAACCTTTAAATTACAAGATCTGAGAAGTACTGCTCCTCCACGGGTATGATCAGGAATCAGGACAGAACAACAATGTAACGCACTAGATACTGACCCCAACCTTGCAGTGCCAGCCCCTGCCCCATGGGGTCAACGGAGTAGCAATGCTGTTAAAGTTGTCTCAGATGACAAGCAGGGTGTATCAGCCCTCACAAGCAAGAAAACAACAACCCCCTTCACTGGTGGGGTAATGAAGCTGGGGCCCGTCTTGCAAAGGAATCTTAACCACATATCAAGTGCATTGTGTCCGCCTTTAAGACTGGAAGCACTCAACCCCTTCCCAGACACAACGTGAATCTGGAATCCAAGCTTTGTCATTGATCAGGATCAGTTGTCTGAAGCATTGTGTCATAACTCGTTTCCCTGTAGTAAGCCAGTACCTTCTCTGGGTAACCAAGCTGCAGGTATTAAGTCTTTAAAATGCTAACTTTTAACATCTTGGAGGTTAAACAATCCAAATGAAATTGAAGTTCTAATAGTTTATTTTCAAATCCTAGTTTTTCCTTTCTATGGAGTTCACATTTTCTCCCATCTTGGCTAAATTGTAATACTTCCCATCTCAGCTCCTGCTCCTTCTTTGCCAGGCATTTCTGGAAAAGTGAATAGACTGTGTTCACTTATTCCAATATCAGCTGGGTGCTTAACAGTTCTTTTAAACAGTTCAATCCTTTTTTTCAATTCCTTTAATATCAATTTCCTTCAATATTAGTTACACTTTCCCTGTCTCTGCAGGTTCTCATTTTCAGGAGAAACTTTGCTGTTTTAATTATTGAATCTTAGAAAATGAACATTTTCAATGTTTGTATTCCAACTTGAAAATCTTTCTCCACATTCATCTATTCTTTTTCTTGTTTTACTCTTTCTCTGTTAGAACCCACAATCTTTTTCTACTCTAGTTCTATATTCTTTAAGTTGTCCATTAGTGATCTATTTCTTATTTATACATTACCCTTCCACATGTTTCAATGAACCAAAATATAATTTGACAAGATATATCTATATTTCTTCAGTCCTCGTCGCTCTGTTACTTTTCTTTCATTGCAAATTTTTTAAAGAAAAGTCTTTCTCTTTGCCTTGATATTTTAGTCATTCACACATCTCTTAATTTCTATCAGGCTTCCACCACTAAAAATACTTCATCTGAGATCTACAATACTAGCAGTTAGTAATGAGGCAAAGACATCACTTTGCTGACAAAGGTCTATATAATCAAAGCTATGGTTTTCCAGCAATCATGTATGGATGTGAGAGTTGTTGGGCCATAAAGAAGGCTGAGCACCAAGAATTGATATTTTCTAGCTGTGGGGCTGGAGAAGTCTCTTGAGAGTCCCTTGGGCTGCAAGGAGATCAAGTCAGTCAATCTTAAAGGAAATCAACTCTGAATATTCATTGAAAGGATTGATGCTGCCACTGAAGCTGCAATACTTTGGCCACTTGATTCAAATACCCAATTCCTTGAAAAAAGACCCCGATGCTGGCAAAGATTGAAGGCAAAAGAAGAAGAGGGCAGCAGAGGAGAAGATGGCTAGATAGCATTACTGACTGAATGGACATGAATCTGAGCAAACTCAGGGAGATAGTGAAGGACAAAGACTGCATGATGCAGTCCATGACATTGCAGAGTTGGACACAACTTAGTAACTGACCAACAACAACAAGGCAAAAATCTGTTAAGATTAAATCTATTAATCTGCTTTGTAAATATGAGAGAGAATTCTTTTCATATATCCTCAAATTTTCAATTCTCTTCTCGTCTTTGATTTTTCCTGGTTTATTAGTTAAACCTCAGATCAGAGTAATACTTCCACCTTTAAAAATCTTTTTGTTTCCTATTTTATCATATTTAGCCTGACCCACACTGAATAAAATTATTGAAAGGTTAACAAAGACGTAAGTAAATGAAAGTGATGAAATCAATGCATTCAGTTGCAAGGGTATGAAAATTACATGTATGTATGTATTTAGTTTTCTTCTTTCACACATTATATGCTTATTAAGAGTCATGTGAATCTGTCAAGTATATATATGAATGTATATATGTGTGTTCAAACTATGCCTTTAAAACTAATTTTTTAAACTGATTTTCTAATTACATATTTGTGTTGCTTTTATTTATTCTTTATGGTGCTTTGGATGTTTTGTGAAATAAAGTTTTTGAATGGTTTCTCTCTAACACTGTGGCAGCTTTTGCTTTTAGCTCTGCATATATTATATATGACATGCATATTTAATATAAATGTCTCACACATAGACGAAAAAGTATGACTGTACAGTTTACTACTTACATTTCAGAGTAGGAGTTAAGAAAGATTTTATTTTTAAGATAAATTACTTGGATTAAAGATAGACATATCTTCTCACTACCAAAATAAATGTAATAGTAAAAACTGAAACTCCTAGGAAATACAGACATAGAGTGGAATTGATGGATAAAATAATAGCCTTGTTTATCCACAGTACCAAAAGATATATTTAAATATTGCTCTTGCCAAATAGAAAAAAGAAGTAGCAGGGAAGAAATTTTATTTCTCAATCTCTAAAGATAGAAAGGAAAATTCTGTGTAAGAATACATAAATTGTAAATGGCATTTAAGAGATATCACATATGAAAGTGCCTTCAGTGCACTATTTCCAATTTGCTTAGACAATTTGAAAGTAAAACATCAAGATAAGTGCACGTAACTTGCCCCAGAATGGCCAAGCTTTAAAGAGAAACAGTATTTTCTTATTTAACCTATTACTCTTGATTCACAGGGGAGAAGCTGCATTCAAATATATATTTTCAAAATAACACATCATACTGTAAAAACATCAAAATACACTGACACAGTGCTTAAATAAAGCAAAAAATGAAAATAAAACTATAATAATTTGCTTGCAAGTATATCCATTTCAGCTTACCCTGGCAGTCTAAAATATACATAATTCATTTCTTTTAATATACACTTGCTAAAAAATCCAATTCAATTGTACTAAGAAAAAGAATCTGCCAAATATTTATTTTTACACTATATTCAAGGCTCTTTTGTCTCTCATTCCAAGTTGTAACCTTCTCAGTTAAACAGCTCAATCACCTAGCATATCACACAAGCCTAATTACTGGCTTATCTCATTGAGTTTTGCTTTTCATGTCCTGCCTCAATACAGCTGGTGCACCGAACTATATATGCTGGGAAAACTACCATTTTGAAGGACTCTGCAGTTTATGTCACAGGGGGATTTTTAACAGAGCCATTATCTTAAAGTTACACAAACATTGCTAAAGAAGGGGTTCAGTGAAACCTGGGTTCTCACTTAATTTTGCATATCCTTTCTCCCAAACATGGGATATAAACCAGATTGGAGTTTAGTCTCTGTAGTGTGAAATCAAGTGAAATTTGGGACAGTCTTTGAATGAATCACTGTGTGAAACTGCAAATCTAGACTATTTATCTTTGTAATTACTTTCATTCCTCTGTTTCCAAATAGACTATTTTTACCTACTCATATACATGAGCTGACCGGATACATTTTTTACAGAATGTTTACATTGCAAAATATGTTTACAGAAAGAACATGAGCTTATTAAAAAGGTTTCAGCAATATAAGAAGTCTGAATAAAGCTCTTCAAAAAAGAAATCATGCTAAATCCAAAACTGCACAATGAAGACATTTAAATCGAATAAAGACAAATAAAACTGTATCAGAGAAATATGAACAAAAATATCCAAGTAAAATCTTAACATATGATGAAATCAAACATAAGGCAAAACAGTACCAAGAAAGAAGAAAAGATCCTGTGTTTTGATAAAAGGAATAGCAGCAGCAAAAATACAGCATAATAAACATACTAACACATATGTGTGTTAGTTGTGACCACATAATATATCAAGCAACTTAAAAAACTATAGAAAGAAACTATCGTAGCTGGTGATATTAACATATTCCATACATATATACAAAGAAAGCAACCAGACAACCCTGTATGCAAAGACACTGTCTTTTATTGAAAAGCAACAACAACAACAACAATAAGCTTGAGTTAACAGACTATATCGGAGAAGGCAATGGCACCCCACTCCAGTACTCTTGCCTGGAAAATCCCATGGATGGAGGAGCCTGGTGGGCTGCAGTCCAAGGGGTCGCTAAGAGTCAGACATGACTGGGTGACTTCACTTTCACTCTTCACTTTCATATGTTGGAGAAGGAAATGGCAACCCACTCCAGTGTTCTTGCCTGGAGAATCCCAGGGACGGGGGAGCCTGGTGGGCTGCCGTCTATGGGGTCGCACAGAGTCAGACACGACTGAAGCAACTTAGCAGCAGCAGCAACAACAGACTATATATAGAACTCTACACCCACAAGCATATTGCTTTTGAAGACATACAGAACATTCACAAAAATAAAGCGTAGATTCAGGCATGAGAGCAGTGGCAATAAACCAAAAGATGTTATGATGCACTAGTTCTCTACATTTTGTTAAACATAGCAAAATTCTAAATTAATAGCAGAAAGATAATTTTAATTTTCTATATACTTCGAAATTAACATACTATTGATTTTTGGTTCAAAAGAAAATGATAGAGATTTTCAAAAATATTTTAAACTTCATGAAAAAAAACAGAGCATATCAAAATATGTAGGACAGATTTCAAATGGTACTTAAAGTGAAATTTATAGTTTAAATTGTGTATATCAGGAAACAAAGAAGATTAAATATAAACAATATTTAATGAAACAGGTTGTAGAATAGTAACTCCTAAAAAAATAAAGGAATAAATAACAAAGGCAAGGGAAGAAATCAAAGAAATTGTGAATAAAAATGGAGATAATAACAGAGAAGAGACAGTGAAGTCATTGCCGTGTCCAACGTTTTGTGACCCATGGACTGTAGTCAGCCAGGTTCCTCCATCCATGAGATTTTCTAGGCAAGATCACTGAAGTGGGTTGCCATTTCCTTCTCCAGGGAATCTTCCTGAACCAGGGATCGAACCCAGGTCTCCTGCATTAAAGGCAGACTCTACCATCTGAGCCACTAGGGAACTATAATTTAGAAAAACTGATTTAAAAAATATATTCAGAATCATTCTAACCTTTCACATTTTAGTAATTCAAACTCTTGGGATGTCTCGAAAGGCAAACATTTAAAATGAAATCTTTTAGGCTTTCTTTCCTTTTTTTTTTTTTTTTAAGAACCGAATACCTCATGCAGCTAAATATTTAAAAATCCCAATTGAAAATACCTAAATAAACATTTCTCTAAAGAAGACATACAGATAGCCAGAAGGCACATGGAAAGATGTCTACCCTCTCTAATGCAAATCAAAACTATAATGAGGTATCACCTCACTCTGGTCAGAATGGCTATCATCCGAAAGTCTACAAATAACAAATGCTGGAGAGGATGTGAAGAAAAGGGAACTCTTCTACACTGTTGGTGGGAATATAAATTGGTGCAGGCACTTTGGAGAACAGAATAGTGTTAGTCACTCAGTCGTGTCTGACTCTGTAATCCCATGGACTGTAGCTCATCAGGCTCCTCTGCCCATGGGATTCTTCAAGCTAGAATACTGGAGTGGGTTGACATTTCCTTCTCCAGGAGATCTTTCCAGTCCAGGGATCAAATCTGGGTTTCCAAGCAGTGCAGGCAGATTCTTTACCAACTGAGCCACCAGATCTCAGGAGAACAGTATGGAGGGGCCTTAAAAAACTAAAAGTAGACCTATGGCTGATTCGTGTCAATGTATGGCAAAACAAATACAGTATTGTAATTAAAAAAATAAATAAATTAAAAAAAAACAAAAACAAAAACTAAAAGTAGAGCTACCATATGAACCAGCAATCCCATTCTTGGGCATATATTTGAAGAAAACTCTAATTTGAAAAGACACATGCATCTCAATGTTCATAGCATCACTATAATGGTCAAGACAGAGAAGCAATGTAAATGTCCATCAACAGATATGTGTGTGTGTATATATATATATATATATATATATATAAAATGAAGATGTGGTAGGGCATGGAAACCCACTCCAGTGTTCTTGCTTGGAGAATCCTAGGGACAAGGGAGTCTGGGGGGCTGTCGTCTATGGGGTCGCACAGAGTCGGACATGACTGAAGCGACTTAGCAGCAGCATATATATAATATTATTCAGGCATTAAAAGAATGACAAATGCCATTTGGAGCAACATGATGGACCCCGAAATGATCATATTTATGAAGTAAGTCAGAGAAAGACAAATATCATATATCCCTTATATGTGGAATCTTAAAAAAAAAGATGCAAATGAATTCAGATACAAAACAGAAATAGACCTACCCACTGACACAGAAAACCAACATGGTTATCAAAGGGGAAAGAGAGTAGGAGAATGGGATAAAGAGATACAAACTATTTTATATAAAATATATGAAGACCAAGAACCTACTTTATAGTATAGGGAACTATATTCAATATCTTGTAATAACCTATAATGGGAAATAATCTGGAAAATTATATATGTATTTATGTAAAATAATTACATGCATATATATATCATATGCATATATTTCTTAAAGAGTAGGTAAATGTATATGTTAGTTGCCTATTTAGCATAACATATTACCTCAAAACTTGATAGCTTAAAACAACATTGATCATTTTATATTTTTTGTGAATCAAGATACAGACAATCTGAGCAGTTTTGCCTCAGAATCACCTATAAAGCTGCTATCAAGATGTTAGTCAAGGCCTAGTTATCTCAAAGTTCCACATAAGGAGAACCTGCTTTCAAACACACTCACATGGTATTGACAGGCCTCAGAAGAACTCCATCCAAGCTCATTTACCTTACTCAACTGCCAATAGAATATCCATTTCCAGGCTTGTTACATGGACCTCTCCATGGAGCTGCCTCATGACTTGGCAGCTGACTTTCTCCAAGGCAAGCCAAAGAGGGCACCCAAGACAAAAATACTGGAAGAGGCACTCCTGCCACATTTTGTTCAGTAGAAGTGAAAGAATAAGCTCATTCCAAACTCAAGGTAAGAGTATTGCACTAGAGCATAAATACCAGGAGGCCAGAGTTACCAGGGGCCATCCTAGAGGCTGTTTACCAAAATGAGATATACCGAAACCTATACCAATGGAGAAACTTTAACAGGGAAACTAGAGAAACGGATGCACTCAATTTGAGATAGAGAATAATACAAAGATGCCTCTTATCTCTATGCACACTGTTTTTAGTGACTACACTGTGGTAGTCTTGGCCAATATGATAAGGAAATGAAAAGGAATGACGTGTAAGAATTGGGAGGGAAGATAAACGATCAAGACATAAACATCTACCTTAAAAAATTCAAAGCCTACAAAAAGTTATGCATGTTTAACAACTACAAATTCAACCTACAATGTTAAAAGCATTTCTTAAATCAGCAATGACTCAATAAAATAAGGCAAAAATAAGGTACCATTTATAACAGCAATATACAAGAATTAGTCAAAGCAAGAATCTTTCCTCTGTAGAAGAAACAACAAAATTATAATAATTATTAGTCAGCTCCAGGTACTGTAACAAAATATCTTTGACTGGTAGTTTTTTAAAAATACACTCATTTCTCACAGTTCTGGTAGCTAGGATGTCCAAGACCAAGTGCTGGCAGATTTGATCCTAGTGAGGGCCCACTTCCTGGCTTACAAATGACTGCCTCCTCCTTCTATTCTTATGTGGCAGAGAGAAAGCTCTGGTCTCTCTTCCTCTTCTTGTAAAGACACTAATCCTATCATGGAACCTCAACCTCATCACTTTACTTAAGGCATGGCCTCCAAAAACATTACATTAGGGGGTTAGGGCAGCTTCAACTTATGAGTTAGGGTGGGGAGTTGACACATTGAGTCTATAGTAAGGACACGGCTGTTTATCTGAATAAATGAAGAGACATCCAAAGTCTGGAAGGGATGATATCAAAAATCCATTAAAATTCCAGTTGGATATTGAGTAACTTAAAAATATTACTCAAAAAAATTTCATGGATGTATAAAGTTCTGTGGAAACTAAGTCAACTTTATAAATAAGAGATGAAAAGCTACCTGTCCTCCCAGATGTTAATTTATGTAATAAATTACATATATTCTTAAAGGCATAAGAAGGTGTGGTATTGGCACAATACTGACAAACAAAACAATGAAAAAGTAAGCTCAAAGACAAACTCTTGTATACGTGGGAATGTTTTAGACTCACAATTAGTGAAAGAATGGATATTTTGAAACACCAATTTCATTCCTAGGATAAACAATATTTAATGATGATATGTTAGTCTTTCAATGTATAATTGGGTTCAATTTTCTAGAATTTTGTCCAGAATTTTTCTGTGTGTTCATGAGTAATATAGTTTATAATGTAATATCTTTGTGTAGTTTTGATAGCAGGTTATTGTTGTCTGTATAGAATGATCAGGGAAGTTTTCTTACAGTTTCCATTTTCTGGAAGACTTTCTGGACAAGTGACACTTTTTTCATAAATATTTATCAGAATTCACCAGGAAAACCATATAAGCCTGCAGTTTTCTTCAGAAGAAAATATTTAACTACAAATTCAATGTATTTCATGGATATTGGCCTAGTTATTCTTTTATTTCTTCTTGAATAAGCTTTAACAAGTTCAGTTCAGTTGCTCAATCCTGTCTGTATCTTTGCCACCCCATGGACTGCAGCACGCCAGGCTTCCCTGTCCATCACCAACTCCCAGAGCTTGCTCAAACTCATGTCCATCGAGTTGATGATGCCATTCAACCATCTCATCCTCTGTCGTCCCCTTCTCTTCCCACCTTCAATCTTTCCCAACCTTAGGGTCTTTTCAGATGAGTCCGTTCTTTGCATCAGGTGGCCAAAATATCAGAACTTCAGCTTCAGCATCAGTCCTTCCAATGAATATTCATGGTTGATTTCCTTTAGGATTGACTGGTTTGATGTTGCAGTCCAAGGGACTCTCAAGAGTCTTCTCCAACACCACAGTTCAAAAGCTGTATTAATTTATCCCTTTTAAGAACTTTCTCCTTCTTACTCAAGTAGTCAATGATTGGCATTTTATTTCCAGTCAATTTATTGGTAGAAATTTATTCAAAAATCTAATAATTGTCTTTAATATCTACAGTGATGTCATCTATTTCATTCCTAATTTAATAATCTGTGTCTTCTTTATTTTTCTTGTTCATTCTATTAATTCAGAGGTTTATCAACTTCATTGATGTCAAAATACCAGATTTTTTAAAGTTTATTGTTCTGCTTTCTATTTTATTAATTTTCAATCTGATATTTTTCTTTTTGTCCTTATTTAGTATTTAATTTTTCATCATCTTATAGTTTCTTAAATTTGAAACAGATCCTTCCTATTTTTAACATAGACATTTGCTGCTATAAATTTCCAAGTACATCTTTAGCACCATCTCATAAATTTTGCATGCTATGTTCTCATTATCACTGATCTCCAAAATCTTTCCAATTTTCCCTTTTATTTCTTTTTTGACCCATGGGTTATTTAGAGGTGTGTGTTTTTTACTTTCCAAATACTTGGCTACTTTCCAGATACTTTTCCTTTATTGATTTCTAAGTTAACTTCACTGTAGTCAGAAAATATACATCCTATGACTTAAATTCTTGCATATTGATTGAGACTTACTTTATGGTCTCAAATATAGTCCACATTTGTAAATGTTAATGTACTTTTGAAATAAAAGTGTTATTTTGCTGGTGTTGCACAGTGCATCCTACACGATAATTAACTCAAATTGGTTGTCTTGTTCAAGTTTTTATACCCTCACATGATTTTCTCTCTAATCCTTCCATCAGTTATTAAGAGAGACAGTGAAATTTCCAAGAAATCCTCTCTGTTTTGTGTGTTATCTATTTTGGTGTTTTGCTATTTGATACATCAGAGAAGGCAATGGCACCCCACTCCGGTGTTCTTGCCTGGAAAATCCCATGGGTGGAGGAGCCTGGTAGGCTGCAGTCCATGGGGTTGCTCCTAGTCGGACACATCTGAGCAACTTCACTTTCACTTTTCACTTTCATGCATTGGAGAAGGACATGGCAACCCACTCCAGTGTTCTTGACTGGAGAATCCCAGGGACGGGGGAGCCTGGTGGGCAGCCGTCTATGGGGTCGCACAGAGTCAGACACGACTAAAGCAACTTAGCAGCAGCAGCAGCAGCAGCAGCAGCAGGACCTTCATAAATTGATCCTTTTGTCAATATGAAAATCTCTGGGAATATCTTTCACTGAAATCTAGTTTGTCTGATAATGAATATAGGTTCTTTGGTTTGTTTTTATCAGTATTAGGATAGTACATTATTTTGCATCCTTTTATTTTTAACTTATTTGTGCACTAATATTTCAAGACCATTTCTACAGGCAGTAGATAGTTACTGCATTTTTGCCTAGTCCGAAAATCTCTGCCTTTAATTCGTATATTTAGACTATGTACATTTAATTTAATTTATTAATTTGGTTAGGTTTAAATCTAACTTCACGATATATGTTTTCCATTTGTCATAGTCTGTGCTTCTTTTTTTCCTCCTTTTGCTGCCTTCCCAAGACTGGATGCAATCAAATAAAAGGGGTGTATGTAAAAAATATTGCTGAGATTTCTTAAGTATCAAAGTGGAGAATTTCAGCAGAATATGAGTGTAAAGTTCAGGAAAGTGGTCTAGGACAGAGATAAAGATTTGAAAGTCATCTGCATATTCTTGGGATGTAAAGACTTGAGATTTTAAATGTGATCACTTGGACTAGGAGAATGCAGGGTACCTATAAGGCTAGGAAAAGCCCAGCATACCCCAAATTACAGAAAAGAGAAAGAGCTAAGGAGTAATCAACAAAGAAAACATAAAAAACCACAAGAGAAGTTGGAGAAAAACCTGTTTAGCCTACTGTCTTGCTAACTTGGCGAAGAACAGCTTTAAAGTATACTAACGCATATATATGGAATTTAGAAAGATGGTAATGATAACCCCGTATGCGAGACAGCAAAAGAGACACAGATGTATAGAACAGTCTTTTGGACTCTGTGGGAGAGGGAGAGTGTGGGATGATTTGGGAGAATGGCACTGGAACATGTATAATATCATGTATGAAACGAATCACCAGTCCAGGTTCGATGTATGATACAGGATGCTTGGGGCTGGTGCACTGAGTTGACCCAGAGGTATGGTATGGGGAGGGAGAAGAGAGGGAGGTTCAGGATGGAAAACACGTGTATACCTGTGGCGGATTCATGTTGATGTATGGCAAAACCAATACAATATTGTAAAGTAATTAACCTCCAATTAAAATAAATAAAGTTATATTTTAGAAAAAGAAAAAAGTGAGAGAACTCAAAGTCAAAAATTAAAAAGAAGACATTGCAAGTGATACCACAGAAATGAAAAAAAAAAAAAAACAGGGATCAATTGTTTATAATGTTACTTTAGGTCAATAGGATGAAGATTGAAAAGCGAGTAAGAATTAGCAATGTAATGACTAAGAAATAGACTGATGACTTCAATAAGAAATGATCTGGTACAATGAAGAGGGCAAAGGCAGATCTGAGTAGGATCAAAAGATGGAAGGAAAATATTGGAGACAGTGATTTCAGATAATTTTTTTCAGATAGCTCTCTTATAAAGGGGCTTATCTAGAGCAACTAAATAATAGCTCACTTGTTGTATAATAAGAGTGATAGAGTAGAAAAATTATTAGAAATTAAAGGAGAATATTTCATTGCTCAACTCATTTTGTGATGCCAGTTCAGTTCAGTCTCTCAGTTATGTCCGATTCTTTGCAGCCCCATGAACTGCAGCATGCCAGGCCTCCCTGTCCATCACCAACTCCCAGAGCTTGCTCAAACTCACATCCATAGAGTCGGTGATGCCATCCAGCCATTTCATCCTCTGTTGTCCCCTTCTTCTCCTGCCCTCAATCCCTCCCAGCATCAGAGTCTTTTCCAGTGAGTCAACTCTTCGCATGAAGTGGACAAAGTACTGGAGTTTCAGATTCAGCATCATTCCTTCCAAAGAACATCCAGGACTGATCTTTAGAATGGACTGGTTGGATCTCTTTGCAGTCCAAGGGACTCTCAAGAGTCTTCTCCAACACCACAGTTCAAAAGCATCAGTTCTTCGGTGCTCAGCTTTCTTCACAGTCCAACTCTCACATCCATACATGACCACTGGAAAAACCATAGCCTTGACTAGACCTTTGTTAGCAAAGTAATGTCTCTGCTTTTCAATAAGCTATCTAGGTTGGTCATAACTTTTCTTCCAAGGAGTAAGCCTGTTTTAATTTCATGGCTGCAGTCACCATCTGCAGTGATTTTGGAGCCCCCAAAATAAAGTCTGACACTGTTTCCACTGTTTCTCCATCTATTTCCCATGAAGTGATGGGACCAGATGCCATGATCTTTGTTTTCTGAATGTTGAGCTTTAAGCCAACTTTTTCACTCTCCTCTTTCACTTTCAACAGAAGGCTTTAAAAAAAAAACTATGTTTATTGGAATGGGCTATTAGGAAAATTTCTAGCTATAAAATTTATTTTTAATATAAATTTATTTATTTTAATTGGAGGTTAATTACTTTACAATATTGTATTGGTTTTGCCATACATCAACATGAATCCACCACAAGTATACATGTGTTCCCTATCCTGAACCCCCTCCCTCCCCGTACCATCCCTCTGGGTTGTCCCAGTGCACCAGCCCCAAGCAACAGAAGGCTTTTTAGTTCCTCTTCACTTTCTGCCATAAGGGTGGTGTCATCTGCATATCTGAGGTTATTGGTATTTCTCCCAGCAATCTTGATTCCAACTTGTGCTTCTTCCAGCCCAGCGTTTCTCATGAGGTACTCTGCATAGAAGTTAAATAAACAGGGTGACAATATACAGCCTTGATGTACTCCTTTTCCTATTTGGAA